>CM060955.1:83115624-83385624 GCA_030765055.1 Mantis religiosa
CTTAGAAAAATATAAGTAACAATTGAAACCTCCCAGCAAACAGCAATGGAAGTATTTGATTCATTAAACATTGCGTTTAATAGATCTTTTTAGCTAGATTCCCTTTTTTCGTGTTGAAAGATTTGTTTTATCCCTTAAGGTCTGTAGTTAGTGTCACTCTCATTTAATAGTCTATCGCACGCTGTTTGTAGAAAAATTACACTGGGCAACAGAAGAAAAAAAATATTTTTGAGTGTTTCGAGCATTTCATGAAGCAATTCCTACTAATTTTGGGTTGAGAAAAACACGTATGACAGTGAACATTTTTATTAGCTCTAGTTTCTATGATATACACAAGGTTTAAGCATTACATATACACGGATTGAGAGAAAAGGATACATTTTAATTACAGCAATGAAAGTGCATTTGATTTTTTAACTGGTAATTACATGCTAAGAGTTTTAAATTGCAGGAAAAATACATCCCAGATAGTCGTGTCTGAAGAGAATCATGTGGTGGCCTGTTGACTTCGTCCTTTTTTAGCTTGCCTCTTGCGAAGGAGTTCCGCAGAATCCCTATAACAAAGACCAACAGTAATCCGCAAGCATTACTTCATTCCATCGGCCCTGATATCTTTTTCCATAACAGAAATGTCCTAATGGAATCTCCCCCCTGTTCATCACTAACAGCTCCACAACTAGGAGGGAAAAAGTCTAGGTGGGAGTGGAGAAAATGGATCTTAAGGGACATGTTGCATCCAAGGATACGGTATTTTTGCAGGAGCACTGTCACCAAATGCTTTTAATTGTCATCTACTTTATTTTGACAAGTGTGCGAACTCCCAAAAAATTCTTCACTCTAAAAATGGAATATCACTATCTTCAAAACAAGAGCTAATCAGTAATTTTTATGGTGATTTTTGAATTCAACAGATGGAAATACATGTAAATTCACTATTTTTATTGCCGAAATATTTTATTTCTTGCTCCGTGTTATTAGTCGTGCAAATATGTTGAGTGTATCCTATTTGAATCAAAATAATAAGAGCCATTTTTTAATAAATAAAAAAGCAAAACCTATTACCCGTAGACGATAGCTTGGCCAGGAAGAATTTAAAAGAAAAATCTCGGTGTTATTCTTTGGAACCATTAAACTTGAATGATAAGTTTGGTAAGCTATCTCACATTTTTATTTTGAGTTATGCTATTTATATACACACTTTGGCACTCACATACACTTACACCCATGTACAGTCTTATTTTCTGATTTTTAAATGCAAAGATTTTGATAAAATACCGTTAATGCCTACCTTGAAAATTGCGTTTCATCTTGTTTTGTTTTTCAAAGATTTTAATCAGTATTTTGATCAAAGCATCATCCTCACCATTGTGCTGATCTATAGAAGGAAACTCCATTGCTTTTAGCACTTGAACGGAGACTATAATTAATTTTCAAAACTAATATTTTGTGGAAAGTATAATTCGGTATTTTGTATTAAGAATTAGATTAGTAATTGATTTTGTCACACGTTTGGGATATGAGAGTTAAATTTTGTGTTTCAAAAGTTCATCTTAAGGTGCCATTCGTTATCAAGCTCACACTGGTTTTATATCTATTTCCCTTAAAGAATTGGTGTTATAACCTATTACTGTTAGGTGACCTCTTGCAATGAAGACTGACTCATTTGCTGGCACGTTCTCGTTTAATGCCCACACAGGACTTGTTGGGAACAGCAGGTACCATTGAATTAGAAATACATTTACAGCCACTTTTACTCCTAAACGTTACCTAGGATAGAAAAATGTACGTCAACCTTGGACCTTTAGATTTAAGGTCAGCACTTCCGCAGGAAGTTGATAATCTGTGAGTTAACCATTTCCTACTTCAAACATAAACAATATAGGGGAAAGTTGCCCAATATGGAATACATTTTTTATTTTTGTTGTATGAAAAATAATGAACAATAATACAGGTAGTGTCAGTGAATAATATATTTGTAAACTCCAACTCTTTACTTCTCTTATAGAATGTAATATTCGAGCTTAAATACACTGTTACGCAAATACAATGCAATTCCTTAAAATACAAAACTGGGATTCCTAACGGTGGCGCTTAGTACGGGGTGGTAGAGGTTCCTAATATCCTAAAGTTCTCGTAACTTAATATTTGTATTAAATATGATATTTGATACCAAAGTGAAAGTCCAAGGTTCATATTCCGACATGTTATCCTATTTTGTCCCTAATAACTAGACAGGTTTTGTTTATTTACCCCCTTTTCCCACACAATTTCCACAACCGAACCTGTTGGAACTATCACCTGCACAAGCCGTGTGTGCCCAATTGAAACAGCAGCACCTTATCCATGTTTCTTCCTCTCGATCCTCCAAAATAAAGGCCTGTACAATACAGGGACTCCGCATTATCATCATCGTCGTCGTCGTCGTCGTCATCGTCGTCGTCACTCTCATTCACCCACTTCTCTTCTAATTCCAGAGGCACAAAGTTGTCTTCGTTTTCGGAGAAAGAAGATTCAGCAGTGCACTTCCTTCCTTTTCTGGTTGTCTTTGTCGCTTTGGTGTGCAGTGCTAAGGTCCTTTTGGCTCTTGGCGGAGTCTTGTCGACCTTCTTTAACTTATTTTCGATGAGCTGAGCTTCGTATGGCGAGCTTTACAAGATATCCTATCTCGAGATGGATTGGCTTGTTCTGATGAACTTACCTTCTGCTTCAGTGTTGGGATTGGGCTGATGTCTGCCGCTAGGATCAATCTCCTCCTGGGAAGTAGGTGGATCTATCACTTGTGCCACATTTTTAGATTCAGAAGCTTCATCGTGTTCATTGCACTTTTCATATTCATGGATTGTAAAACTTTGTGGCCTGAAACTGTTGGGGTTAAATGGATATATTCCCATTTTGCAGAACCCACTACTAGCTGTTTCTGCAGTGGCTGCATGTAGATAGGTTTTTTTCAAAGAGATTCCCTATCTGGTAAACTGTAATCGTTCGACCAATATGATTTTTCAGGCATGTTTCGATTTCCTGGCAGTAGAAGTTTAGTTTCTAGCATGAATATTATAATAGGATGTCCTTATATGGGGTGCCCCTAATTAAGCTCTCTATGGTACTCCATAATAGGAAACTCGCCGTTTTTAATTTATTAGTTCTTCCGGCTCCTTTTGTAATTGAACTAAGGCAAAGGATTGAGCAGGGAAAGATAGTTTGATATTAATACTAAAACTTCAGCAAAGGTGTGCTTAAAACAATAAAAACCTTATTATATTTGTATACACAGATGTAATCACCGGGAACAAACGTCCTTCGTCAGCTCACCGTGACGAGATCTCAAACAGCGATGCCATGA
Organism: Mantis religiosa; assembly: GCA_030765055.1. Lineage (NCBI taxonomy): Eukaryota > Metazoa > Arthropoda > Insecta > Mantodea > Mantidae > Mantis > Mantis religiosa. The sequence continues at coordinate 83,118,965 of CM060955.1, forward strand.
CATAACTGCAGGATGCTTAGTCACCAAAACTCTTAGTCCATCACATTTCTAGCAAGGGTCAGCACTATGCAACTGAAATACCACGGTACCCCAAATTACGCACCATCCCATATTGGGCTACTTTGCTCTATCCTCTGGCAGGAATACGGAAACCACACTTAAATTCTTAATTGAATTCTACAATACAGCACAAAAGGCTCTATTCTTTTAAACATTCTCTCCGTATGTGTTCTGTTTTGATAGCTACGTTCCTCATTGTTGCTTCATACCAAAGATTTTGTATGTTGTCATTTGGCATACTAATGTGATACTTTGTTTCAAATCTTCTTAGCAACATAGAAACGGACAGTAGCATAATTGTCATATTTGCCTCTAGATGGTTCAAACAATATCGTTAACTTTGATAAGTTTAATTGAGTATCCGCAAGTTAAAATCTTATGCACAAAAAGGTACAGAATCTGTTAATTTGTATAACTTTTTAGCTCATTTTGGAAAGTTCAACAGTAATAAGCAAATCTAATTTGAAAAACTATGTACTAAATGTGTTATCAATGACTCTATTCATAAAGTTCTAAGTATAAATTATATTTGTCTTGCAAATATCTAAAATATATAGTGTGCTAATCAAAATTGTTATTTATTTTGGAGAAAATTAAAAAGGAGGGGAATGGGCTGCGTAAATGGGGATTTTCTTTAGAGTTCTAAACTTGGAAGACGCTGAAAAGTAATATGAAGTATGGTATTTAACTAACTTTCCGTTTGTAAGTTGCACTGTTCTCTCTCTCTCTTTCTCTCTCTCTCTCTGTCTCTCTTCCTCTTACACATACCTTTGAGGTGAACGCTCGATATTACATTATTTGAAATGTTAAGTCTAGCTAATGTGAGAAAGTTATATGTTTTATTGGATTAATACGTACAGAAGTCTTTAAGGTGATGCTTAATCTACAAAGAAAGTTTAATGATCGATGTGCACCAGAAATTTTCATTTTAGTGCTACTGGTTTTCGTAAGTGCAGTCCAAAGGCACGCAGGTAAAATGAAGAGTAGATTTTATTTTGTTGATCATCGTTGATGTTAATTGGAAGTCTGAAATAGAGTTTGAAGGATTGATAGTGGAATAGCGTGCGATGTTTTTGATTTATGCGCGGCAGGTAGCAGACAGTAAGAAAGATTACGTAGGCAGAGCTTCCACGACAAGCCGCCAGAGTACCTCCCCGTCGTCCACGAAAACGTTGACAACTTCCTCCCAGGGGAAACAAGTAAAAAAGGACAAAGAAAAGAAAACAGGACCACAGAAAAGTAACATAAAAAAGGAAGAAACAAAAATGATAATGAAAAATGTTACGTGAAAAATTGTTGTTGGAATTACGTATTCATCATGTATATTAACCTCCAACTAAGTAAGTAGGCGCATGCGTGCTGGCTAGGAAGACAGGACAGGTTGTTTTGGAGGTGGGGCCAGGAAAAACTTGAACCATTTATCATTTTTACTTTTTTATTATTTTTAAAGTGAAGGTGTTTCTTCTTCTTTTTGTTTTTATCTTCTGCTTTGTTTTGTTTTGCTTTGCTTTAACGCTCAGTGCTGTGGAATACAAAGATGCGGTTAATATAAAGGGTATATGCGTTAAACGAAGCTAAAGCAATATACCTGCAGTTAAATGCGTTTTCCTAAGGATACGAGCTGTTAAAGGACTCTTGTTTGCTTCTTAACGTGTTAATAACACTCTTCTGCAGCTACAATGATATACGAAGACTACTGAGCTGAGATTTATTTAGCTAATGGTAGGGGGCGTTTTATGCTTGTCTCTTACAAGGTGGAATGTAACTAAATGACTTAGGAAATATGCAGAAATCTAACATACAGATCCTCAGTACGTCTCAACACCTCGGATTAAGCATGTAATAATGGCACTCACGTGGTTTTCTCTATTTACTACATTTGCAAAATGCTCATCTTTATATGTCTTGCTAATAAAGATAAACCTTTATTATATATTTCGTGCTGACACTAGAACAGTTAATAAGCTAAGCCGACGGTCAAATCATTTAAAAGTCGATCTACTTGTGATGGCTTTGAAATTTGTGAAAAGCGTAATTATTTTAATAACGCAAACTAATAATAAAGAATACCTTGGAAATGGTTAAATAAAATATGTGTACGTAATTTCCACAGCAAAGTTTTATTTATTTTACCTTTTTTAGCCTTTGAGGAAGAACTCATTAGGCCATCGAAGGGCTAAGTTTGCTTTAGTTGTACACATACGCACAAGGCAGAGACACATACACAAGACATCCACGTCCAAGGTGAGACTCGAACCCGCGACCCTTTACGCAACGGAATACTAGAGACATACTAACGACCATGACTACGAGAGCCGGCAAAATTTTATATTTCTCTTTATGTTTACTAGCAATGCAAACGTCTTTCAGAATGAAGACTAAGAAACTAATTTCTCCAAATTCGAGATATACACTTTATTTGCCATGAAATGATGGAAAACAGCAAGATGGCCTGAATAGCCAACTTCACACGTTATGATAACTAATACACTGCACTGCTACTGGATCTGAAAAGCTGCAGGATTGTTCCCTCTGGAAACCTTATCAGATAATAATAAATAAGAAATATATTGTCGGGAGACATTGTTGCGGCAGTGCGGTCGGCGCGCGCGAAAGAGACGGATAGTGCAGCACGGAGATAATAGCTTGCCGAAGGAGAGAAAGAAAGAGACAGATGTCTGTAAGCTTCTTCCTTTCTTGAGAGTTCCACTAATTTCTAGAACAATGAGTGACGGTATAAAGGAAGTCGCGGCTCGCCAGTCGAGGCAGTGTTAATGGACTTGTGAATAATCGTGTGCGTGCAGCTTTTTAGAGATTTGAAAGTGAACTCTTTTGTTTGTGGTCGTGTAGCATACGACCTTGAAGGTTGTATTTGTGTATATTACGTAATTCTGCTACTGGCAGGTCTGTACAGCGCTTGTTTTTACTTGAAATAAAGAACATTTTGGATTTCTGCAAAATTGACTTTTAAATTTATGAACCCACAAAGTCACAATATCTATAAAATCTCATAGTTTAATCTCATAGTTACTCTTGAGAAAATAACAATTTTCGAAAGCTACTCCATGTAAGGGCAATCGTGTCTTTAGGAATTTTTCTGTAAATCTTCTTGTGGCCTCTTTTGCATTTAACCAACTTTACGTGTTTGAGTTTATACTCTTCCATTAAATCCCAGATTTGTTATTTAATTTCAACATTTTCCAACTATGCCAAAAGAAGATATTAAAAGAATTTCATTACTACCCATGGAATATTTTTCGAAAATTTTAATTACCACAAAACGCTTGTAATTATTTTAATTGCAATACCATAGGCTTAAGATAGTCCTCAGAAATCCTATTTATTCTGAAAGTTTAGCATAAATAGTAAATCACAAGAGATAATGTCTGGCTACACAAAATTGTATAACTTGTAAATTAAAATACAACTGGTAGAATTTTCTAAATAGCACTGCGCTAATTCTTTTTATGCCCTCATTATGAAAGAAGAACTGAATTTCAAAGCCATCGCATAGACATTTAAAAAAATGGCATTAATTAAAACCACTGTCTGCACCTATAGGTACAAGGTCCAACGAGAGAATAAAGGACCGTATCACTCCGTACCTACATGCGTTCGGAATGACAGTATGTTACCGCTTCGTTAAGTATAATATTAATATGTATTAATAATATGAATGTGCATTTTCAACACAAAAATACCATTTTATTCAAGCTAACTGCTTAATCGCTTCGTTAAGTATAATATTAATATAAATTTTCTATATTGAAGGCACATTTTTCGAGCTAAGTATCATGTAGCACACTGTTAATATCCATGGAAATTAACTGCTTCTTACGTATTTTTCGTACTCTTTAGCACGAGACTTGGCCATTGCCAGCAATTTTGCCTTAACATGACTCGTGGAAATTTATATGTTTACTTTGTAGCCCTGTTATGATGTCACTTGTTTGGTGTGCTTTCTAATCTCACACTGTGGTAGGGGGCATTGTCCATCACTATAACGCTATTCGGCTGTAATTTGGGTAATTGATGAACTTTTCGGTGGATTGCTGACATTACAAACCCATCACAGACAACATCCAACACTGATCTGGCATGTGATCTCTTCTTGCCGGGAGTTGAAACTTCACCGAATGTGGCTTTTTGCCTGCCTGCACTACAAATGATGGAAATCGACACAGGGGTAAACACAAATGTTAACCTCATCAATAGCAAGTTCTAGAAATTTTTCACTTAACTTGTTAAATATGAGGGTTGTTCAATAAAGAATTATCACATCTTATTTTGTATATATATATATATATATATATATATATATATATATATATATATATTGACAATGTATCTTTACTCACCGTCATAATTTTGATTGTGCTTCTCAAAATAGTCTCCCCTGAATGCCATGCACTTATCCCAGCATTTCTGCCAGTCTTCAGCGACATGTTGGCAACCATTTATGAGAGATCCTTCAAAATCACCTCTGTGCCTTCACCACTGCTTCTGATGATGGATAATGCCTCACACAAAGATGTTTCTTCAGGTTAGGGAATAGAAAAAAAGTCACATGGGGCTAAATCCGGACTGTAGGGAAGGTGAGGAATGCACTTCACGTTGAATTTTGCTAGATATTCAGCAACAACATTGGCAATATACGGTCGCTCATTATCGTGCTGCAGCACTCAACCTGCTTCACTGTAGTACTGTTCAGTTACTGATGTGTGAGCAGGTACAACATGCTTATAAACCATTACATGAATATCAAGAGATAACCATAACTTTGCCAGCAGAAGCAACCACTTTTGCTTTTTTGGGGGGTTGGTGATGAAGGAGATTTCCACACTGAACTTTGCTGTTTGCTCTCAGGATCAAAATGATGTAGCCAAGTTTCATCAGCAGTGATTACGTTTGAAAGAAACGCCGGATGTTCCTCTAACATCAACTTTAATTGCATGTTACCTCCATTGCTGCGGTAGGCGATACTCAACATGTCTGAACTTGCCTAGTTCTCACAGGCGGGAACCAAGAGTACCAACAATGAAACTACTACGGCATGTTTGTTTCACATTAGGCTAACATAATATAATAAGATTGGATTATAGTGCGAGAAATTATGATCGTAAAAAAATTATAATCATTCTTTATTGAACAGCCCTCTCACGTTCTATATTACTATCTTTTCACCACTTCGCAAAGGCTTTCTGCGCTCATGTTTAACAGTACTCGCCAGTTTCGTCGTGATTCACACTGGATACGTCTGTCAGCTTCAATATGCGCGCGCAGCATGATCTGCTTTAATGACAAACTAACTTAACCATCTATTAGTATATGTTTTTTATAGTACGCAGTTGTTGTGCGCTTTAGCAAAACGAACTCAAGACCCCACAGTTCAGTATCAGTACTTTTTCAAGGGACTATTTACACGGGGGAGGCATCATGGGAATTGTGAAGAACGCGCGCTACGATTAACGGTCACGTGGTTTTGTTTACATCTACTTTATTCTCCCGCTGCAAACAGTATACAAGAAAAATTATTAGCAGTAAGATAATTCTTGAAAATTTGGAATAAGATTTAGTAAGAACACACTGCAGAAGAGTAGAGAAACTCAAGTGAGAGCAACACATGAGTCTTTCTATCTTTAAATGTGTTTTTTATGTATGTCAACATCCCCATAGTTAATACCATAATCGAAATTCTAATGTAAGTACACTGTGGAGGTATATTATATTACCGCTGTTGGATAACGGTGGCTTACAGCTTAAAAACTGCGGATTTCATTACGACCCTACATCAAATGCGAAGTTTACTAGTCTCTTATTCCCACACCATTTTTTCCCTTACTCATCCTTCTAGTATTCCAACCCCTTTTCTCATAATAAGTCTAATTCATCCTTACCAGAATTAATGAATGGTGGCGTAATTATGAGTGCCTTTTGTGTGTGTGTGTGTGTGTGTGTGTGTGTGTGTGTGTGTGTGTGTGTGTGTGTGTGTGTGTGTGTGTGTGTGTGTGTGTGTGTGTGTGTGTGTGATTCTGACTTCTTCCCTCTCGGCAATGCTTCCCTTTCCCTCTTCTACCCCAGCCTACTTTTCCTTCAATATGGCTGGTGGTGCCGAGCCTGTATAATTAACGTAACTAATACTGCAGTAAAGAGATTAATATGCAATAATTTACAGCCGCCGCGCCGTCTTGCCGTAACTTGCTGGTTGGTGGAACGGACGGGGACCGATAGTGGCACTGCGAGCGGGAAAACTTGTTTGATTAAGCGCCTTCATTTGGAACAGAAAGCCATCTCGGGTTTTTAAATTAATTTTTTAGTTCATCCTTTCTAAAAGGGTGAGTTAACTTCTGTATTATTATTTTTAATGATGAAGGGTGTATTTAGGCATATTAAATGTACAAAGATCTCTGTACAAGATACAAAGATGTACTTCTTAGTTTAAACTTCTATGATTTGAACACCATTCTTAATCTCTGTGCTTATCTGAATATTTTTAAAATTGTTTCTCAAGAAATTTTAAGGAATTTTTATATCAATGTATCTCTAAACAGCCTAATAGTGAACAACTTTCATTTCAGTGACCTATATTTTTAATCACAGATGGATAAACTGTATGAAAACATATAGCTAATAAGACATGGCTAACATATTATAGCATCATGATATGTATTCATGAATTTTACGAGCAAGTTTTGTTTGTTTAGAATATGAAGATATCAAGCGACTATAATTTTACTTCATTGGACCATGATTGAGCTATCAACTTGATGTCGTCCCTCTCTGAGAAACTCCTGACGAAACAAGTCTGGCAGTGTTATATTAGCGAAAGTCACGCCATCAATGCACATTCTCCGCGAACTATAGGTATTGGCTGCATTTATGACAAACTCTGGCATCACGTTATGCAGCATCGAGTGTTGGCAGGCTGAAGCGTGAAAAAAATAAGGATAATACTGAAAACGGATGGCGGTGTTCCATGTACACAATGCAGCCAGTTACAGATGTTTTTACCCATCATGCACCGTTCGTGGTGGTGTTTATATCAAAATATACGAGGCCTAGCCAACACGATCCCGCGGGACAGGCCCGTTGGGTCGATCCGCCCTCTCGAAACTGTCATGTAATCGAACTAATGGCGACAAAAACAAAGTGCCCGGTCGGTACATGACGAAACACAACCCCCCTACCGAACCTGTCACAATCTCTCATTCGTCAGTGACCAACATTTTTATGTAGGCTGGCCAGTTTCCGTTGCTTTGTCATGTGTGGACTGCATTGTTTCACTAGTATAACGTGAAATTTTTGTTTCTTTTTTGGGGGCCGAACGCTACAGTCATAATAAACACCAAGTATAAATCATACATGGAATCTGAAATATTTATGCTCCATAACTCTTCTTTACCTCATCTCAAGAACAAGAAGACCTTGTGAAGGATATCAGTCTAGGGAGTGTTGCGTAAGAAAACTAGTTTATATTGACTTTTTAAAGCCTGCAGACAGTTTCGTAATGATACGTTTACACACACACACACACACACACACACACACGCGCACACAGACACACACACACACACACACACACACACACACACACACATTACACTACACTGCACTGATGGATCGAGTGCTGTCCACCCAACACAAGAACGCAAGGCAGAGGAGTCTGTGACGTAATCACTTTTGCTGGCCGCATGATGTTTGTGCCCGCCCTCCGAATATGATAAGGATACTAGAATGCATGTGGGATAAGATGTCACGGATTTCTAAAAGAGAAAGCAACCTCTCGCTCGCACGCAGTGTTGTAACGAACTTTTAGGCCAAAGGTAGAAGGAGATTTACTCCAGGATTCTGCACACTTGAGGAAGCAGTGGCAGAAGAAAACTGACAAGAAAGAAAGGTTTTGACTGGAGGAAACATCCCTTTCCCAATATAGGGAAGCATTTCTGTTCCACTTATGTGACAACACTGAGTATTTTACACGAACCTAGCATCCGGAACGTAGCATAAACACAACAAAAATGATTACGTAATACATTCCTCTCCATTGCCTTCTTGTGATGGGCAGACGGTACACAGCGTTGTCACATAATTCACCCATGCATAATATCTGTCACTAAATTACTGAAATCAGCATTAGATCTGGTAGCATGGATGACTCATACTCTCATACACTCATCTCGTAGTAAAGTCTATTTAGTTAACGCGTGTGCACGTCGGCCTCTGCCTTTGACGAACCCTTATCGTTTTACAAACCTCGACCCACCTTCTCCCAGATCTTTCTGCAAGGTTGCCACCTTTCTCGATACGTCATGGTTATCGTAGGAGGTTTCGTCCAAATAAATTATCTTATGTCCATTACTGCCAATCTTCCTTAGTTTTGACATATATATGTCGTACTGCGAAACTTCCTTAGGTTCGACTTTTGATATGTATATATTATGTATATGTATATAATCTTATTCAAAGTGCGGTATTTAAAACCCAGTTTCTTTAGGAGACCGCGCAAAGTGAAGCGCCCAAAAGGAAAATCACAAATTTCTTGCAAATGTGCAACCAATTCGTCTAAGGTGGGCGCTCTCCCTGTTGCATAGAGTCTATAAATTTCTCGACGAATTAAGTCGCATGTGAAATTGTCTACTTTACGGAAACGTTTACTTTTATTTTCACACTTGATCGGCGTCTTTGGTATTCGTTTCGTCACAATATTTCTTACTGTATTTCTGTGAATACCCAGAATTTATCATTAGGTTAATTGCACGACCCCTTACCAAGATTATTTTTCAGCACATTTTTATATGTGTTCAAAACACGCGCTTGAATTTGCTTAGAAACAGTTCCCGTTATAACTTTTTTTTTTTTTTTTTTTTTTTTTTTTTTTTTTTTTTTTTTTTTTAGTCTTTTCCAGTGATATAACTCGGCCCAGTTATTCACACTATTGCCATCACTTTGATTATTTTCACTTGACTGAAAGTTATCTACTGCTTCATTTACATTTACCACTGCATTTCCCTCTCACGGTCTCCACATTGTGACACATATAATACTTTATAATATAAAGTATTAACCGGGCTTGTGGGCCGTGGTCTACTGGGCTCCTCCTTCATCTTCCCAGACGTTTCGTCTGCGGCTACGGCAGACATCTTCAGTGGCAGCGCGATCGAAGTGTCCTGGCGGAAGTCTCAACAGCAACTGTGAGCAACTTTAATATCCATGTTTTATTTCTCGGCTACAAAAAGAGAATGGAGCTCTAAATTGCTTAAAGGTTGCTTAAAGACTACGTATTTCCGTGTTTGTACTTATAAGAAATTTAACAATAAAATAATTTCTACAAATGTTTACTTCGAATAACATGAAGTATTCTGCTGAAACAAAAATCCGCACAGTAGCTAAGCATTCAAGCTTTTTGGACATAAACCATGACTTCTGAAGCGTTTGAAGAAACAAATTGTAAAATTTCTGCTCCGGATATCCTTAAATGGTATTGAAATTTCATAGCTTGTGTCGAACTTCTTTGAGAAAGTGGGAGAAGTTGTGATTGTTAGTAACCAGTGTAGTCAACATATTATGCATATTTATTACACGTATAATGTATACTCGGGAAAGTGACCTGTGGATCCAGAATGCAGGAAGCTGGAAGAGAAATCTCACCCAAGTAAGACGCTCGTACAGAGTCGCAAGAAGGAATTTATCGCTCCGCTGCATTACATAGCAGCTAACAAAGCCATATATCGTGCCTCTCCCTCTTATCCCAGGCAGGCAGTCAGGGAAGGGAAGGGAAAGAGCGAGACAAAAACTGGCAATGAGAGGTGGGGGAAGGTATTTTAAAATTGCAAATTCCCTAAATTACTCTCCTCTTTGCGCTTCACTTCCTTTGTTGTTGTAAACCCCGTGTATCCTGCATTGAGGGTAAGTCATAATGGAGTGTCATGGGGTGCGTGAATCCTGTATCTGCCACTTAGTAACTGGGGCTTATCTTTACTGCACTTGTTTTACCTGTTACCGCAATTTGTCGCTAGTGAGGTGCCACAAGTGCGTGTTGTTTCTGTTGGGAAACAACCTCATTTCTTTCAACCTGATGTGTGGGATTGCAGGTAACCCTTGTCATATATTTACGGAAAACCTCTGTGTTATACATGGAGCAGATTCCTCAGTAGCATATTCAGCTATAAGTATCAATTTTGTTGCCTACTAGATTAATGCACTCGGATGCAATATTATATAATAAATTATGCATTAAGGGAGGTGGCACAGACGGTAAACCACGGGTCTCGCATTCCTGAGGCCGTAGTTTCGATACCCGAGTTCGACCATCCATAATTTTATGTCTTCCCACCTCTGTAAGTCAATGCTGTCCTGTCCACAAATTTGCTGTCCCTACATTCACTTTACCCTCATTCTGCTTCGTTCTGTCACGGTTGTAAGTATCGGAGGGAGTCCTGGCGTTGCAGGTTCGGAGAAAGGATGCTTTTTATAAACATTTTCCTCCGATCCCGGCCCTGAAATGGGATGTGCAAGTCTACAAGGAGAGGGGATTCGGTTGTACGAGATTCTTCCCTCTGCTGTCTTGTCTCCTCCGATTGCCTGTCTCCTCTCTCCTCACCTCTCCCTCTCGAAGGATTTCCTATCAAAGGCAATTGTATAAAAGATTTTCCATGCTCCTCCTCCCGAATTCAAATCTTGGTATATCTCAAGTACTTCACCATGTGGATTGTTGTGTCTCGGGGTAAATCCGTTACTGAAAAGAATAAAAAAGAATATAAATGATGCACTTTTATATTATTTTCTACATTTTCAAGTACTATTAGTTCTATCTTAATAACAGCAATACTTAAAATATATATTTTAATTTTTAAAGAAAATTACATATCAAATAACCAAATTATTAAAAGTAATAATTTCAATAAGCCTCCACCAATATATTACTCACTATCCAATTTATACTATAATGTTATTTTCTATTTCTTATAAGTTAGAGCGTTGCTCTTCTTTCAACCATTCAACGTCACACGCAACATTCTTCTTGATACCTACATTCAAAGTTTCCCATTATTTTCCTTACTTCATCACATCAACCAAGTTTACAATCAGCAGAGAAGTATGCCGTTTTGTGGCATTCATTTGCTTTTTTGCGTCCAATTTAGTGTGTTAATGAAGCAGAAAGTGGGCAAATCGATTAACAAAACAAAATAGTACGTTAAATAACATATCCCCTTCAGTACCAACTCTCTTATAGAAGTACTGCATACAAAGCATTTCGCTAACATGCTACCTAATTCATTTTTCAAAAGTTCACAGAATATTCCAAGAGCTTGAAAATGCATATGTTGGCAGCCTTCTACTATACTTCAACTTCATTTGTTGTTGTAAAAGACTATGGTATTGTTTGATTTTTGCTATTATTCCCTTATATTGAACCTATAGTTATCATAGTTAATCTCCAAAAGCACATCTGCTCCTTTTTCTTTCTTTCAACGCGGATAATTTTCTGGCTTAGTGTATGGAGCACCTGCCTGCTGTTATCAGGGTACGTGTTCTCTTCTCGGTTGTGCTCGAGAAGTGTTTGTGATAAGAAAGATTCTTCGAAGTGGCAGGGTGTTAGCGTAGGTGCTCCTTTTTTTTTAAATTAACGTCCTCCAACATTTAGTCATATCGGATGATGAATGAAATGGGTGAAATGTTGCTCAATGCGTCCGGGGTTCATGGAGCCGACATTCGACAGGATAAGGGAAAACCTCGGGAAAAACCTTATCCAGGTAACTCACCCTGACCGAGATTCGAACTCGGGACCTCTTGAACGTGAGGCAGACATCCGTTCTTTAATAACAACTTAACCTATATCAGGACTGAATCCATATTTCACAGTCAGTTTATATGCCATATTTGTAATCACACTGAGTTTAACTACAGGGCATCAAGAATTGCGCTGCAAAGTTACCTGAAATTAAATAAAAACTGAAATCACAATCCGCGATATAGCTTTTGAAACAAACAGTGACAGATACAGTAATCAAATCTGAAGTAAGTGCATACTCTGAAACAACTTTGTAAAAAAAGTAAGGCAAAACACTAAATCAAGCGCTTCACAGTTCCTTATTAGTGATCGGAATGAGATTGTGATTAGCTCCTGAAAAAAGTGATCATGAAAAAGTAATCCAAACAGAAGACTTAAATGTCATCCTAAAAGAAAATGTATGCAAAATTAAGGCTGAGTTAAAGTGCCGAACCATGAGGAGTTCGACACACTGAAAAAGGACTGTTAGGAATAAGACCAGAAACGTGGTTAACAATGCGCTGGATTTTCAGGAATAGTTTTAATTGCAGCGCTTATAAGCCTGGAACTCCAGTTTGTAAAAAACGTTATGAGATAGGAGCCTTTATAGACGGAATTGCCTTAGAAATCTAAACGTTTCTGTATCAGCGATTTCTTAAAAATCGATTTTTACATATTGAAATGTTGCATATTCTTTACGTATTCTAATTCAATGAACTTTCTCAAGTATATTGTTAGTTCAAGATGCTAGAAATGCTACAGAATTAGTTCAATAAGTTATTTCAATTAGAATCAAGTTGATAAAATTATTTTATAATATATTGTGACTTTATGGGTTCGTAGAATTAAAAGCATTTTATTACAGTAACTCTGTACAACCCTTGCAGCAGAAAAATAACTTGATATACACAACAGCACTCTTCATGTTCGTCTCGTTATTCCCGCCACACTCACAATTACTGCACAGCTGCAGCTCAATTAAAAACTGTCTAGCAACTGACCCGCTCTAACACTTTGCGGGCTTTTATACAACTAGTCGTTGTTCTAGAATGCAGCCGATCGCTCGCGACACAGCGAGACAAAGACAGAACTATCCAGATATCTATGTCTCTTTCTTTGTTTCTTCCTCTCTCTCAGCAAGCGTTCAGCGTTTGCCCACGCGCCGGCTGCGGCTTGCGGCAGCAGCACAACAATGCCTCGGCGACATTATTATTTCTAAAGTAACTCAACTATTACACTAACTATTACACTCGACAGCGTTGAGGTGCATTGGCCTTCGGGTGACCAGGGCTGCAATCGTTCTTATCTGGTCGATTAGAAGAGTGAAATATTAGTAAGTTGACGTACAGTAAATTACGAAACACAAATACAGCGACTTGAAGTTGCGAGTGTCTATATATGTTTTCTCGCGCCTGCCGATGTATGACACGTTGCTTTCCAAAAGACATGATTATATCTGAATAGACTATGCATACACTGGATTCACCGTGTATGTGCGATAAGCTGAGGTAAACATTTCAGTATTTCGAATTTTTTCCTGTACGCCTTTGCGCTTTGCCATGTAGTACGGGTAGGTATAGGTGTTTACCTATAGTGATATGTGTTTAAAAGCTACTTTGAATGATATTAATCAATTTAACATTAATTTTCAACAGTAGTTGTCAAAATGTTGTAAAGTAATGATGTCATTACTTTCAAAACTCTTAAATTATCTGCCCAAATTTAAAAGAAAATCGTCGATAAACGTGAAAACTTGCAAACACAATATCGATGATCCTAAACCTCGCCTGTATACTAGAAGCGTAAGAATTGTTTAAGTATTCCACTGGAGTTCGTCTTTCGACATGCTCTTTTCACCGAGTTCTGCTTTGCTGAATATGGTGAATAATTGGATTTCTTTTTGGATCCTCTAGGATGTCTTCATTCTTTCAATGTTCAAATAGTCCGCCCAACTCATAAATCTCATTCTGACTTGTGATGGATTTCTTCCCTGTGCGTTTCTAATGACCCGTGTTTCACTGACATAACCAGGTACTGGTCAAACAAGTGTTTTACAGGCTTGTAGTATAAAATGCGGATATCTACGTTATGCTCTGTTCGCTGAGCCTAATAAATGACACCACAATGCGCTTAAAAATAATGTGCTGCCTTAAAGAAAAATCTCATATGGTTCTCTTATACTAAAATCACTTATTTTGATATAGCTTTTACAAATTAGCCTTACATAATCTTATTTGCCTATCTGCTTCATGTTACTCTAGATACATCTTTCAGTTACTTTGTTAATACAACGAGAAAAAAAAAAGGATGGAAGTGACTGGATGTTCTGTTTTAAGGACATTCAAACAGGTCATAGATTTATAGTAGTAATGCCACGTTAAATGATCCCCTGGTTTTACCTTTATCAGTTCATCTGTCATCTCATCCATTGTTTGTTAGAGTTACTTATAATATGGAGCCTATATAAGTAGGTTTACTCTATTAGTGGTTAAAATTGAAGTTCTAGACTCCATTCTACGTACTCAGTGACAGAAATGCAGGGTATTTTCTTTGTGCCCCTATCCAGTTTTGTTTTATTTTTTCTCCCCAGTCTTCCTTCACACTCCTCTTCCACGCACACATTTATAGGCACCTCTAACCCCTAAACTCTTCATCCATCCTTATATATAACCAGTAAACCTTGCTTCCCCTCCACGTCTTCTTACAAAGCAATTGGATATAAAACTTTCCTTTCCTATTCCTCTGTCTTTCGTCTTCACTTTATCTAGCTTCGCCTCCTTTTTTTATTTCCTCTTTGTTTTATACCAGTGTCTTTCTTCGTTTCCCTCTCCTTTATTTTGGTGGCGGCCGATAAATATAAGGTTCTGTCTTTAGTTGAAGCGGTTCTCATTCCCTGAGGAAGGTCCCTAGGGATGGATCGGGGTGAGATTACCCTCCCCATACTACTTACCTCCTCCTCCCCCTATGGTTCCCGTTTTTCATGTAGCCACACCATCTTCTGTAACCCTCACTGCGTTCTCCCTGTTTTTCCCTTGAAACGACAGACACATAGTGTTCATTTTCGTCTATCTTGTGCCTTATTTTTCTCGTATGTCTTCCAATTTCCTTTCCTGTCTTGTGTGTGTGAGATAGCAGCAGAAGAGGAAAGGAAAGTGCCTCATTCACTTTTAGATTAGGCAAGAGGAATTGGCTATAGATAATGTAATGAAAGAAGCATCTGAAGATACGATAGATGAGTTTGGTGGAAATTTAAGGATTCCTCGTTATTTATTACATTTCTTTAACGCTGAGGTCTGCCCATTGTACTTATATGCCAAAAGAGATCTTAATTTCACGTTACCACTTGAACTAAATAACTATCGGAAAACGTTTATCTATGCCATTGTCAAATACAGTGTATTACTAACAGCCAAGAATCGTTGGAGTAAAATATAGCTGTCACAAAACATCCAAACGGCTTGTAACTTTACAAATCACATTTTATATTAATTCGTAAATTGTTAAGTTTTTCAAATCCTTGACCCTTGTATGATCAGGTGTAAAATACGGCTTCTCAAGAGCAGAAAATGTGTAGTGTTTAACGCCCGCTTGTGCTACATAAGGCACCGCAGGCGGTGACACTGATGCTACATAAGACGAAGATGGAGCACCGGTGGGATCAGATGGCGAAGGAAACAGGAGATTTCGGAGAAAACCCGCCCCAGCACCGTTTTGTGCACTACAAATCTCGCTTTGCTGTCATCTCGTTCGGACCCCGGCCGCCTTGGTGAGAGTTGAGCGGTCTAACCTCTCAGCCACGGCGTGGCCTTCTTAAGAGGCGAGAACATTTAAATTCCACTATGGAGAGGTTCTTTTCCAAATATCAAATCCACTTCCTATAAACGTGTATTTGTATATTTTCTTTTTCCTTCCTTTTTGGGACTTTAATCTTCTTCAAGCAGGCCTTACCAGAATTTAAGAATATTTCACCTTTAACTAAATTTTTGATATTTTTCTTAGTTGATTGGATTTACTGTCATGCTTAACTGAACATTAAATAGAGGGAAATATATTTGTTTAAGTAAAAATCAGTCATGTAACTTAAAAAGCTAACATCATATCCACCTTTCGAAATTCACATATTTGATTGTAGTTAAGAGTATTCTATTTGTGTACTTTTATTGGCGAAATCATGTAGGGGAAAAGTATGAATCATAAGTTTTCTGACTCTTCAGTAGTTCAATCGGTGGGCCACTAACTTCCGTGCCAGGGGATTGGGGTTAATTTGTCGGCTGGATCTGTGAAAGTTTTATATCAAGAATGGTGCGTCCGGTGTGTGAATTTGAGTTGACTGCATTTGTTATTTAATAACCATTTCCCAACTATACTGTTATTATAAAGAGAGACTATTTGAACATATGAGTTTAAGTACATATGATTATAATTGCAGATATTTGTATTGGTAATTGAGAACATGTAATGGCAATTAAATTAATATTTGCTTCATTCGCTGATTGTTATTATTTAATTAAGAGGAGTATGTCTTCAGCTTTTCCTGTGCCTGGCATAGTGGGCTAAGGCATCATTCTTTGTTTCCTGTATGGAAGGCGCCCGAGATTGATCCCACCTTTGGGGCTGAGGATTTTAAGCCCCGGGTATACAAACGGTGCCCACTCAGCATCGTGCTGAAATTGAGGAGCTGCGATATGTAGCGAAGCCTGGTCTAGAAAGCCAACTTTCCAACTGGAGGCACCGAGATGCTGACCACATCTCGATCTGTATCGGTTGGATGATCGCCCAGATCTACCTTGCGTTTGTGGGCGAGCCCAGTAGGGGCTGCTGCGCCATGGGTTATGTCTTCAGCTTGGTTAGTACCTCCAAGTAGGCACGCTATACATAAGTTATGCGTAAATCAGGGTGTACCGGCCACAGGATAATGAATGCTCTATCGGAACTGAACTCAAATGCTTTTTGCATGGTTAATCACCGCATGCCTTCTAGGCCACCAAGAGTAGTGAACGCGTAGAAGTAAAAGGGATGGTCTATACTGAAAGGCACTGTTCACTATGACAAAAAATATCAATTAGTAAACTATGTGATTAGTTTGTTTCAAAATGTGAGAGAAAAAGAAAAACTAGCCCACCGAAGTAGACGCAAATTAAGGTGCCATTTGTCAGAATATCTATACCTACCTATACCCCTATGTCTTTAGGAAAAGTTAATTTATTTTTTATTAAACATATATATTCTTTGACATATATACGTTAAACACCTCGCCCGCCTCGATAGCGTATATGGTAGCGTGTCTACTTCACGTTCAAGAGGTCACGGTGAGTTACCTGTATAAGGTTTTTCCGGGGGTTTTCCCTTATCCTGAAAGACGAATGCCAGGTAACTCTAAGCTCCATGGATCCTGGGCTCATTTGAGCATCATTTCACCCATTTCATTCATCGTCCTATAAGACTTAACGTAGGAGGACGTAAATTACAAGGGAAAAACAAAGATTATAAAACACCTTATGTTTTCAATTTATAAATAAACTAATAACTACAGCTGCCTTACAAAGCTTATGTATTAGTTTATGAATGGATTGGAGTTGTTAAAAAGCTCATAAATGAAGAAGGTTCTGATTATTCTTGATAATGCCATGGAGTACAAAATAATTCTGTTGTACAGAGAATGTTTGTGTAAGCGAATACGTATTTTATTTAAAATATATTATTAACGCACAGAAACGTAAGAAAAATTCTCGTTCTCTTGGTGATAAACATCTTTTCCAAAACCTTTAATTTGTTGCCCTGAAATTAAATAATCTTTCTATTGAGCAACTTCATATCTATTTCGATGTATGGCTACATAACATATATTTGTATAATGCAACAATTAAGTAATATTTAGGTTATTAAATACATGTAGAAACAAAGAGAACAGAATTAAAATTTAATCTACCATGATGTTAAAAAAATACACGACAATTCTAACCAATAATTGTTCCACCGTAAGTTGGTTAAGACCATTTCTAGAACAGTAGATAAAGTCATGGAAATGTAACACATGCGATTTTTAGGACTGTGTTGTTAATGCACACATGTGCACACGCATTTCTTCTAAATTTGTGTAGTCTACAGTTCTGAAAAATGTACTGTCCGCCAACGTAAAGAAACTCCCTGAGAAGAATGCCATCCTTATATAGTGGGACAAGGACAGCGAGTGTGTGTGACAGAGTACACATGCTAAGCAGGGAGTACAGCCTTAAAAAGCATGCGCCCTATTCAATCAGTACACTAAAACCGAAAAAGACTTATTTATAAAAATAGAAGGTGTCAGAATGTTCTTGAATGGGCTGTAACTGAACTGACCTGAGCGTTATGATGCATTAATAATGGATCATAAAACTAACAATAACATATTACATTTAAAGAAGAGTTTGTTTTATATCCCAATCATAAACATGTCGATACAGGATGTTGGAAACTTCTCATTCACCGGGGACTTTCTTTGCTATGGTAAACAGTACTCCCAATGAAATCCTGGTGTATAATTTCCTACTACAAACCAATACTTCTATCATAGAGAAAGAAAGAGAAGTTTCAAGTAAACTGATCACAATATTCAAGCACATTTGTTTAGTTACAAATCCTTTTAAAATCATAAACTTCTCAGGTATGATATTAGCTTGCTATTAGCTCCATTGAGAAGCTGTTACAACGATGTCAACATAACCTACGATCATACACTCTACACGTTATATCAAAAATCTCGAATCCTGCCAGCAGCTATAAGGTTGCTATCTCTACCGCATAAAATATGTATCAGCTATCCTCCCCGACTTAAAGACCACCCTCTTGGGGAGAAACTACCCCCTCCAGATTCCAACTTCCCTCTTCCATCGCCGTCACTTTGTATCTTATAAACATCCAATCTCATTTAAAAACTTCATCCTAGAACTTCTGCATGGGACATGGGGAAATGGATACACGTAATAACTGCTTTGTATATAATTTTTTGTAATGCGATAACTGCGGTTATCAAAATGACTTTGAGAGAGATTTACGGCTGTCTCCTCTGCTATCGAAACAGTGTAATTTATGACCAAAAGATATAGCTAAGGGTTGGCAAAGTCGTTTGCAACAGCTACAATATACATTACTATGGTTTAATTCTTGTCTTAATTGCCTACATTTTGACTAATGGAAATTCACCAGGTTATTAACCATTACTTAATTTCTATAAACATCGTATAGCTGCAAGCTATGGTGATTATCAGTACTGTATTTTAATCTTCTTTCTCCCTGTAATGGCCACGCCGTGGCTCAGTGGTTAAACCGCTTGGCTGTCACCAAGGCAGCCTGGGTTCGATCCCTGGCGACCGCAAAGTGAGATTTGTGGTGGACAACACGGCGCTGGGGCGGGTTTTCTCCGGGATATCCGGTTTCCCCCGTCATCTCATTCCACCAGTGCTCCCATCTTCATCTCATGTATCATCAGTGTCATCACCTGCGGTGCCGTATGTAGTACAAGCGGGCGTTAAACACTACACATTTCATTTCTTTTCTCCCTGTAAAGCCCTCAATGTTTAATACACATAGTAAATATATTGGGTTATTCCGAATGAAGATGAGATCTGAATTTTGATTTCTGTAACATATAACGTATACATTACAGGTATTTTTTGTCGTGAAATTCCAATTCTGATCAGCTTTTAAATGCTAAGCCGAAAGAGTATTGCACCATAGTAATCGTAATGACTTAGACTGCACCCGATAATATAAAAAACACTGCTAATGATGTATTCTGAAATCTAAAAAGAGCTATACATACAATCTCGTTCAGTAATCTAATCAATAAGAGATACTACCAAAGCAAATTCGATATATATATTTCCTCAACTTAGTTTTTTGTCCAAAGATTCTCCGTATTATTACTAATATTGTGTCGATCTAACTATGGATTGTAAAGCTAAGGAACACTTGGCCGGGTCGTACACGGGGGAATTACTCAGGGTAGGAAATGCATACTTTACGAGAGGTTGGGACTTTCTATTAGGTTACCAAAAGAACTACAAAAGAGTGATAATGCTGATTAAATGTAGGATTCAATTAATAAGAATATTTACTACAAATAAGCAGATTACAAATGTGGCCATAGCGGCCAGTTACCTTCCCTCAAGAGGTTGCATACAGATGCGTCTATCCGAGCCAAAAGCCAGTCCAAGGGAGAGGGCGAGCAACTTGCTTGTAGAAAATTTTAACCAACAGATCATGTAGTCGGGGAGAGTGGCGTCACACGTACTACTGAAGTCACATAAGCTATTATTAGTATTAATTAATAAAGTCACTTGTGACAATATCCTACTTAGGAAATTCAAGTCGCAGCATCTTCTAAACAATCTGATAATTTCAGAAATATTTCAAAAGGTGTTGCCCTTTTAGATGCCACATCCCTTAGTCATCCCATCATCGTCCTCTTTCGCTAACTTTTGATAACTTCAGTAAGAGTTCTGCATTAGATAACTTATTATGTTAATACGTTAAGCATTTATAAGTCAGCATTTATTTCATCATTGTAGTATTAAATGACGATAATATTTCAAAATTTGAAAATTGATATAATAGAGGTCTAAAGCTACTAGAAACGACGTGCCTTAAATCATCTGCGATTTACGAATTTTTGCTGGTTCATCGCACACATCCCACATCCATAACATCCCACATCCCATAACTTTAGTTTTATTACGTGCATCTCCGTGTGAGAAAACAAAGCATAAATGTGATATTCTCGTTCAACAAATGATAACCATCCAGTTCTTGGGACCCTTTACTTAACGCATTGCAAGTAATTCCCACCAACCGCGTTTACTTGTTAACCTATAAGTCCTCTACGGCGAAGAGGACTTTGGATCTAGTCGCAAAGATTTGAGAGAAAATCACGAAATGTCAGGAGAAGTTCACGACACTGCTGATTTAGTAGCAGGGTAGCAGAATGATAGCGAGTGTGAGAAACACTTGTAAAAGGTATCGCAATGGCCGTGTAGCATGTCTGAGGGACATAGCAACTTTCCCTTCCACCTCGGTCTATTCCCATCATGGGGAGGTTAATTGAATTTGCAGCAAGGTCGCATTTTTCCTTCATCCCTCCCTCCCATACTCCTGCCCCTGGTGTGGGCGTCGCGACGCGTCCTTCCTACCGTCCATTCGCGCCTGTCTCTCTCCGCTGGACCGGCAGTAATGTCAAATATATGACTCCTGGCTCGAGTTAGAACAAAAGCTACGTAAGCGACCAGGGCAAGTGCTGTTATACTTCAGACTTACGTTCAGATATAACCATTTCTACCTAGATCACCTTAACAATACACAGGACAGTGGAAAAACGTGAAGCTGCTTGGAGCTTGAATCTTTCATTTTTAAACTATTGTATTGGTGGGTGATAATATTTATTAATCTTGCTTTAAATCCGTTATAGCATTTTAG
Organism: Mantis religiosa; assembly: GCA_030765055.1. Taxonomy (NCBI): domain Eukaryota; kingdom Metazoa; phylum Arthropoda; class Insecta; order Mantodea; family Mantidae; genus Mantis; species Mantis religiosa. The sequence goes on from CM060955.1 coordinate 83,140,245, forward strand.
GTGACAAAATATTACGTTTTCACATTCTGCCTGATTATTATACTTTCTATCCTTCATGAACTTAAAGGGAAGACCAGTGTAGGTGTGCACTATAGGTTGTGTTTTCCAAGACATCATTCAAAAAATATTTTTTGAATGTTTTAACATCTCGCAGATTTTGTGATACCATTTTCCGCGCAAGTTACTTCCACAGCACTGGAAGTTAATCTAATATCGCACAAAATACTCCTTATTAGGACAATAAAAGTTACTAATCAAAATTAAAACACAGTGGTGTAAAACGGCCTGGATTATTTACAAATACCTGAATGGGAGCCTGCAAGAGATGCTGCAAAGGTATACCTATACATGTGGAGCTGTAAACGCTAGCAGCATTGGCAAAGGAAAAGGTGTCCTGACCGAAAATTAACATTAGGTAAACTTATTGCAAAACAGCCTTAGGTACATTTTAACCAAAGTTTTGTCTAATAATTTAGCACATATAAAAATACGAGTATTACCTTCGGAAATTGAAACGTGGCACTTCATTCAATACATAGATCAGAATTAATATTTCTGCAAATCTCCAAAATATATAAAGGTATGCACATGAATAAATTAGTTTTAGTAGCTCGGTAGTATCTAAAATAGTTTATGATTGTCCTTCAGGGGCACCGTAGTAGATCAGTGGTTTCGTCGCGGTTTTTCGTGTTGAAAACATGGCTCTGAGGCAGAGCTCTCAAGTGGGCCCCGTACCCAAGCTTTCTCCAAGTCCCAACGTGGTTCAGATACCACAATAAAGGTGTAGGCCCTCTTACTCTATCGTTTTCTGCTTTATCACTACCATTGGAGGTGACGCATTCCATTCTCTGGGCGAGTTCAACTCAGAAATTGTGAGAGACCATGCATGTCAAAATGTAACTCATGGTATTATTCTCAAGCTTTCCCATCCCACCACCTTCAATTGCGGGTGATCGACTTTAGGAGATTAGAAGCAACCAGCTATTTGAAATGGGCCCAGGGAAGTATCCATATCATCTGCTCGCATGTGCCCGAATCAGCCCGCTGACAACCAAACCTAAAAGATGACTAAGGAAGGAAACGAGGGAGGAAAGTAGTCCAGAGTAATATTTGAGAAACCACTCCAGCATTTGCCTAGCGATAAGGAAACCACAGCCTGAGTCATTCCACTTGATATTTTTCCTTCATTCATGGAGTCAGTATTTTTGATAGAATTACTTTGTTTTTTGGTTACCAGGAAATTAATTGTCCTTTCACACTGGCCGTGTGTAAGCTAAAGTATGGAAAGGTAGAGTGGGACTGAAAAATTCAATGCCATAGTCGGGATTTGTACCACGGATTTTCTGGTTGCCGTTCAGCCGCTCTAACCGTTGAGCTACTATGACCAACGTGCCGACATGACATTAAATTCTCCAACTGGCTCGTGTTTTTCCCGGTAAACCACTTACGAGTTCTCATAAACACATGAGACAACTACCTTAATGGCGACTTACAACATGTAAGTACTTTTTCGGTTACCGGTTGTATGTCTTTGGGATTCTCCGCCACTGTTTAAGGACTTCATGAAAATGAATATAGCCTCAAATAAATACTTCCTATTTTTAAGAGAGCAGCGTTTAATATTAATCACCAGGAATTGTGGCATTTCAGAGGGATTGGCTCGATTTCCTGCGAAAGGAACGCTGGAAGCTAATCGCTTCTGGACTCAGTGGTTCCATGGAGCCTTAGGCCACCCGATTAGAGCTTCCTTACACTGGTAATTGCAGTGAAAAATAAATTATTTATTGTTTTGAGACACCCAAGATACCACCCAATCTTCCGTTACCCCTAGATCACCTCCTTTCCGCCCAATGAATGGAAATCGTTAAAAAATTTAAATAAAAAATTCTGTTTAACAAAAACTGGAAATGAAAGTCTTAGTTTAAAAGGGGAAAGAATACGATTATTTGTTTATTAAATTTCTCTTCCATATTCAAGGTTTGCTGATATGAAAAATACAGTAATTAACAATTAAGGTTGGAGTAAACAGAATTTAAAAAAAGAAGAAGAAAAAAGCTAAAAAAAAATCATAAAAAATGGTGGACTTATAGACAACATCTGCTACTCCAGTTGCTCACTAGAAATACTCTTAAAAATAAAAAATAAACCTTATTGCATGTGTAAGTATCAATGCTTTCATTATTGTGCAACCACTAACATTACTGAAGTAGCATTTGTTCTTGCGTTTTAGATGAAATCCTAGGACTACGCACTGATTACACGGTTAATATTTTTGTTTTAATTTAATTTATTTGCGGTGATGAGCTGAAATTCTGTAACTCGTTTTAATCTATATGTGTACGTTAAAGGCAATATTAGAAGTATTATAGTATTTTTCGGTCCAGTGGAACACAATTACTCCTCTATGAAGAGATTCCACTTACGTAAACTTGTATATACTTGAAACTTAAACATAAGTAGTTTCTATGTCCTTACAACTCCCGGTTTAAAGTTGTTTTATTAAACCTTGATATTTTGAAAAAGGAAAGAAAAAAACAACCAAGGATGTAATTCCAAAACGTTTTACCAAGTTACAAATAGTTCCCAAAACCGCGACGATACGCCTAAGAATGGCATTACACTTAATTTTACGGATGACTGGTTACTTCATGTTGTACATTAAATTTCAATATAAAAAGAATATAATCACGCTTATGTGCCCGTGTTGGGCGAAATCTAAACATGTTCCCAGATAAAAATTCGAATTTAAGGAATGTAATAATCACTTTGGTATCCTGCAAGACTAAAAAAATGACTCTGTTAAATTTACTTCCCATTTTTATGTTGTCTTACAGTTTGATTTCATGTTGAGACAACCTTCATCCTACTGGAAGCAAGATAGTTGTGTGTGGAATCAGTTATCAGCTTTCCGCCTGGGGAAATGTAACGTCTTGCAAGCAAGCGGCATTTAGGGTACCCACATACGTAAAAGGTTCATAAATATGGATTTTAGAGTCCTTACACATTACAACCTTCTATTTTACTTATATGTAGTTCTTATATTTGAACAGCCTTTCAAAACATGGCATGGCGATCTAAATGTCTGCCTATAAGTCTAGCTTCTATAAAGAAACCTAAGATGTACCAACATTAAGGTGAACAAACCTTTCAAGAAATGGCCTCAAAGACCAAAGACCTTAATACTAAATTAGCTTTAAAGAAAGAAAAAAATATGGCATACATATATACATACATACATCATAAATGCATCTAATTATATTTTTAAATACCAGAAAATTAGAAATAGTATAATTTTAAACTCTCTTTCCTCAGGTTTTTATAGTTCGATAAATTTCAAACTATTACACACGATAGATATCCTTTTCGGTATAAATAAATAAATAAAACGTTGTGAACTTCTTTGTAAATAACAGGATTGTATGATGAGTTTTGTTAACTTCCGAGGCTATGATGTTATTAAACAATAATATTCATATTAGAAATTAATTGTTCTTTCACTCTGGCCGTGTGTAGGCTAAGTTGTGGAAACGTAGAGTAAGACTGAAAAATTCAGTGCCATAGCCGGGATTTGAACCACGGATTTTCTGGTCTCCGTCCAGCCGCTCTAACCATTGAGCTACTATGGCCAACGTGCCGATATGACATTAAATTCTCCAACTGACTCATATTGTTTAAAATTTATCAAGTGTCTGCCATATTTAATATTTATTTCCTGCAATTAAAAATTCATCTTCTACATTTCTCAAAACATTTTAAAAAAAAGACAAGAGAGAATTAAAGTCTCTGGAAGGAGTCAGAAACAGACATGAAATTCCACATTGTTATGCATTAAATACTAATTGTTGTATTAAAACTTCAAATTCGTCGATCAGAAAGTTATAAATTTTAACACTGGTAATATACACGAGTATCCTTATTTGTAACTTTAGGTTTAGACTGCCAAGGTCCTTCTAACTTCTTTAAAGTGGATTTTCTCATCCCAGCACTACTTCCGTTGCATTACTTTTATTTGTTTGGTGACTTTTCAAACTTTGGGTTTATCCGACAAAGCAGTACATTTTGACGACCTTCTGCGTTCCCGTAAGTGTGTGTGTCCATGTACACACAATATGTACGGGTTTTCTTTTTTCATGGTTTAACCTGGACGGTAGTCGAATATTGACTGGTTTCTCTCTGCTACATCTTCCTCTCACTCCTTTCCTTTATTACATTTCCTTCTCATGTTTCAAATGTTTCAAATTACTGTTTTTGTAGCGTAAGGCAATGCGAGAAAAAAATCTTAACTCCAGGAACAGGGAGACGAGGGGTTGTATGGATCATTCAGCGCCCATTCTGGGTAGAGGATCAGGCTTTCGAACCAGGCTATGTTAAGGAACTTTTGCGCATCCCTGAGCCTTGTCTGGCTTTGGTCTGTGTTCTCCTGTGGTTCCTTAGCTTCCTTCATGGTAGATACAATATATTTGTATAGATCACATACAAGTGTTCCTTTCGTACATCTGTGTTTACACCGTGTGAAAAATATAAAGCTCATTACTTTACGAAACTTCAAAATTTACTTTTGAGTTAAGTTTAGAGCGTGGCCTTTCGAGCGTCCGCTACCACCTTTACCCAGTTTCCGCTAAAGGGGACTTCTGAACCACCCTCGGACGGTTTGGAGGATCGCTAACGAGCACCTCCAGCCAGTAACTGTGAGGGAATACAGCACATCTCGGCCACTTACGTCATCCGTTACTGCAGCCCATACTCTTCCATAGTTCCTTTATCTCATCCAAATCTCCGCGTGTGTAACTACAGAGGATCCAATTGAGGGAATCCCTTCGTTGCCTAGTCTACCTCTCCTCTTTCTATTTTAAAATCGGAACAGATCTTCCTTATTACGGGTGCCAATACTGAAGGTAATAGAGCTGATAAATATAACAAAGCAATGACCACGTATTATAAGATACTGCAAATTATGTAAATATCTGCTAAAATCTAATAAGGACATAATACCATACTGACTAGTCATGGCTTAAATTTCAGTTCTGGAAGAGGAAGCCGAGAGAAAAGTGGGCCTTTAGTTTTTTCAAGAGATCGTCTTGTTTTTTGTCTCTGTTCTCCTCACTCTCCTTTCCCCGAAATTGTCCCCCACTTGTTTGTTTTATAGAGTCTGGTGTGCGCAGCCGTAATTTGGGAATTCCTCAACCGTGGCTATACAAATGACGGGAGTAAATCGAGAGCAGTCAGCCCGTACCCACCATAATTTATTTCGAATTAAAATTTTACGGTAGTAGATGAATGGTTAATGCATTTTAAACCCCAAACAGGTATTTCATTAGTGTGCAAAACCAGTAAATTAAATTCGCGTGCTTTCGTTATCGTTGACAGTACGATGGGCCAGCCATGTGGAAGGAAGCGTTCCATGGCCACCTTTTTCCGTATTTATGTGGAAACATACCTGTCAGTCGACCAGGCATTTGGCGAAAGATATATGTTCATACGGTATCTAAATACAACTTTACATTTGCGTAGCATTTACTCTCTTATAAGCTGGTTTAGGGAGGTTCTATCTTGAAATTGCAAGTCATGGTCATGATATCTCATTCATGTTAATTGTTGTTGCCGTTTTTTCTCTCTCTCTTCCTAAGTAAATTGTAGTGGTCTAAGAAGGAAAATTCTTAGGACTAGAACGTTACAGTAATAATAACTATGATGATAAATTAATGCTTACACTTCATGGGGCATAGGAAGGATAATAAGAAAAAATGCATTATTGGTACACAGTAACATTTGAAGTCCTACATTCAAGTTATCATGCATGACTTTTTCATACTACTTTGCTAGTTATCATATATTTTCTGATGTAAACAAAGCTCAGAAGCGACAAAATATAACAAATATTTCAATTTTGGAAACAATTTAATAGTAAACAGCTTAATTGATGATCAGTCACCACAGCACTAAAAAGAACTTCTGTGTATTACTTGCTACGAACCTGAAAGTTATTACTGCAGTTTACATATTAGGAAATTAAGAGTTTTATTTATATGTTTGCTTTGTTAGCTGAATCTAACAGAATTTATCAGAGCCAGATTTCCTAAATATTGATTTCTACTTGAAATATAAACACGCAATGGATTATTTTTTCCAACAAACGGAACAAAAATTGTAAGCGCTAAGAATAGAAGCGTATTTGATTATGTTTTTGAAAGTTTATTATATTGTTTGCTCTTACTCTGGAAAGCTAAGATGTCGGATCACGGCAAACTCTTCGGGCCTCGTATTAATTTGAGCATTCATTTAACATCCCTTGATTCACATCTCCACATATGAGTTGGAATAGTAAACGTTAAGCGGTAAAACCTTAAAATACTCATTTTGCTCTTTGTCACTTGCTAAAAATTTAATTTTGATTTAAATGTTATATATTTACGTGCATAAAATTCTTCTAGAATAGGAGCCCAGTAATTTTCTTTGAGATCTAAATGTCAAACAGTACCTGGCATTTAGATCATCCATATTTTCTTTCCTGTCTTCAAATAATTGAAACAAATGCAATACGTATCGTTAGACTTCATTCAGATACTAGCCCGCTTCTCTAGCGTAGATGGTAGCGTGTCTGCCTCGCGTTCAAAAGGTCCCGAGTTCGAATGTCGGTCAGGGTAGTTACCTGGATCAAGTTTTTTCCAGGGTTTTCCCTTATCCTGAAAGACAAGTGTCGGGTAACTCTAAGCTCTATGGACCCTGGCTCATTTGAGCATCATTTCACCCGTTTCATTCATCGTCCGATGTGACTTAACGTTGGAGGACGTAAATTAAAAACAAATTAAATCCATTCCCAGCAAATTTTCTGAATGTTTATCCCTATTTACTTGAGGCCAAAAAAAAAAAAAAAGAAAAAAAGATTACGTCTTGGAAGGCTGAAATTATATATAGATTATGGTATGTGTACGGAGAGAAAACGCTATTAATATCTGAAAGGGCTTAATAAGATTTGAGAGTATTATCGTGGGCTATTGTTGCGACGGGCGCGGCCCATTGTTGCGACGAGCGTGGCCGGTGCCTGCAAAGAGACAGACATTGTGTTGGTTTATGTTACGTCATTCAGCTGCCAAGTGCAAACTGTCTTCCTGCGGAAATAAAGAGCATTTTTTAATTTCAGCAACCTGGACTTTTAATTCTACGAACCCACAAAGACACAGTATTCATTCTTAATAACGATATATGCATTGCATTTATTTTAATCAGAATAATAATGATGATGATGATAATAATTTTGTTCTGAAACATAATGGTCAATCTATAAATATTTGAAGTCAAGCACCGTTATTCTAGTTCAGAGAATGCTCCATGAGCCGTTAAATCAAACGCCGTGTTTGTGAGCTTACACAGGTTCTTTTCGTGTTAATGTGGAAAATCTGTTTGATCTTCCTCCGGTAAATGATCCTAAATGATGAATTTGTTGCCTGAAGCAACAATATATTTCCTCTCCCCTCCCTATGTTACCCTTTCTGTTATCCGTATGCACCGCCACGAAGGGAGCAAAATGGTATCAGAAGCTTGTATATCGCATTATAGAAGCATGTCAATAAAGGCGACAATTCGATACAAATGCTACTTGAGTATCGACCATATCGTTTATCACAGGGAGTGAAGGAAGCGCTAGATGGCCCATAAACTTCGACATTTGACTTCGAGATTCTGAAGAGAGGGAAGCGAACATACAAGCTGTGTGCCACGTATAAAAAGTTTTATGGAAGATATCAAAGCATATTTTTTGTTTGTGAAAGATTACATAAGAAAACTTGCATCTACTTAGTGCAATGCTCTCCACCAATCCGACCATTAGGAAAATAAGGGAAGCATCCTACCAAAATTATTTCTTTTTCTTCTTCTTTTTCTTTGCAGAAGGCCTATATTATTAATGTTTTGACTGATATATATATATATATATATATATATATATATATTGGAAACAAAACAGACTTTGGAAGCATATATTTTTCTAAGTCCACATCGTTTCCACGACAGGTTTACAACAATGGTGTTACGGAATGCGTCTCTTTAGATTCGTGCTACTGAATCCTCACATAATCATAATAATGAGTATATTCTCACATTTTGTGTTGTTTTATATCTTTCGTGCATATTCACATCAGGAATCCTTCCTTGTTTCGCATACTGTAAATTGTGCGAAAAATTGAGTTTCATAAATGCCTCCTAATTGAGTCTCAGTTACTAAACGTGCACAGATAGCCGAGCGGTTATAGACAAATACGTAGGAGCTAGGCCTACCAATGTTCGAATCCCAGACATAATTTTTAATATTTTTATTGCAGAAATACGAAATGTGCATTTCATAGTAATATAACGTCCAATTGCTATGGTTTACTTGATTTTACGGCATTTATGTTTGTACATAAAAACTGAAACACTCCACTGTTGTATTTTTTTGTTTTTTCATTTAATTTATTTAAAGTCGCTTTAACGGCAATGTCATATCGCGACTACGCGATGCCTCGATTGTCTCTGAACGTGACTAAGGAGTTGCATGAGACTAAGGAAAAGCTGTCACAGCACCACTGCCCGCCACTACCCGCCAACATTTCTGAGTGCACTAGTGTGCATGCGGATAAGAGACGGCAGCCAGCTTAAGGGACACCGGGACTGAAATTTCTATTTTCTATATTTCTATACCTACAAACTTCAAATTCTGCATGCCTAAAGGGTTTTATATTAGAAAACACCACACCAAGTTTAATTATTTTGTGATGATTAGTTTTGAAGGAATTAATTTTTTATTATTGTTTTAATTAAATTTTATCGCAGTATTAAAATTAATGCATGCGCATCACTAATTATTCTATTGCAATAACTCTGTTATTTTTTCATGCCCACTAACTATATAAACAACTGCAGTCTCTGTCTGGAAGAACAATACATTACTTTTAGGGAAATTATTTTTTTAATTATGCAGAACATTGAATTGAATTTTTTAAATATTTTTTTGCATTTAAAATTTTGTTACAGCCAAACCAAGTCTTAAATCCTATAGCCAGAGACTGAAGTTGTAGACCCATACATGAAGCACATGCTGAAAGAAATTCAGAGCCATAGCTCAAAAATTAATGCGTGTGGATCAGATAATGTATTAAAAAATGTAAAGTGGAGAAAAATCAATTTTTCTAAAAACATGCACCAAAAATAAAGTGAACAGTACCTTACTACATTAGAATTGCCCTGAAGCATACGTGAGACCCTCCCTCTTTTGTCTGGCAAGCTCTCTCTGCATTTTTGTCTGTTTTTCTTTGAGGCGAGCTGTTTTCTTATGTTGCAATGAAGATCGCGTGCTCTCGTATATTCTGCGTTTGTCACGTCTCTTCACAATTTTCTTCTGCACACTTGTCACTGCACTGGTGGTTAGCTCACATTTTAGTTCCTGAGTTGCAGAACAGCCCATATTAAACTCTGCTACTGCAATTGCTGCTGCAATTTCTATTCTCCTGCAGGATACAAAAGTAATTTTGGGACATTTTCTCCAAATTAGTGCATGTAGTGACTCATTTTGATTTTGAGTAGCACCACGCACACACCTTGACAACAGTTCATCACTTGCTAGTCTTTGATAAACAGGTAATATTTTGCAAACTAACTGCTCTGTTAGTTTAACAGGCATCTTCTGATGGCTCATGGGTGTCTTTCCTTGTGCAATGCTTTTATTGTAAAAACACCAGGAGTCGACACCTTGGGGACACTTGCTATGTTGAGGCTTGGAATCCGTTGAAACATAATGACTAAGGGTTGCATAAATGGCTTCTTTCATTTTAGGGACACTAGGTATGTTGTTCACTATGGCATGTCTATAATAATTAGTTAATTTGGTAATGGTGGCATTGGTAAGTGTCCCAGATCCTCGCCCACCAAGTTTTACTCCCTTTTTCTTCCATGTTTCTACAGTGTTTCGCAGCCCACTTCCCATTCTTTTAGCAACATGGTTTATGCACTCCTCTTTGTGCAGGACAACTGTGTTACCATATATGTTTTCATTTGATAAATGATTAAATGTTTTTGAATCACCATCTGATAGTACAGTTGTGTAGCGCATCTTACACTCTGACACTGAACGTTTCCATAGTATGTCTGCAGCAAAAACCTCCATTGATGTGGATGAGCCCTCATAATTTTTGTTGCATTCACCACTAGATGAATGTCCCTCAAACCAAATGCAAAACTCTGGTGAATCATGTCCCAATTCTGTGGCTGTAATGGCACACATTGCACAATATTTGGAAACTACTGTGTAGTCCAGCACCATTCCAGTTAGAATGTCCATCACAATTCCTACATTATAGTTGGATGTATATCCCCGCTTGTGCCATGAACCATCATAACTTACAGAAACATCAATTACATTGTTCTCATCTGCAGTTTCATCAGCACCATTTAACTTCATGTACGCTCTTCTCACTACCTCCCTGGACTGAAGGAGAGCTTTTTCTTTTAGTTTTTTACTGTAAAAAGCCACCTCCTTCATATGACTGGTAAATGTTTTGGAATCCATACCAGACATACCTAATGCACAACAAAATTTTTCTAAGCCACTGTGACCTACACCCAATCCCAAAAAAGCATCCACAATTTTCCTGTTCACTTCAAAGGGAGGTCTCTTAGACTTTTCATCCTCAACTCTAGGACTAGAATAACTCTGCCCTGGGCTGAAACCACACTCACTGCACTTTAGCACTAACTTTACTGCAAAGCCATATTTTTCTCTAAATTGCAGTGTAAGTGAGCATTTAGTACACTCCCCACACTTTACATTGCTCAGAAGTTGATTCAGAGAACTGCTGTGCACCAAAATATACTCACTGTTTGCCCCTGCATTACCACAAATATATTCACTATTTACACTGTCATCTCTCTGAAATCTTGAAAATTTCTCCTGCGTTTTACAAATACTTACAGTTTCAATTACAGTAGCCTGCTCACCTATGTCCATTTCCAAATGTGAAGATGAAGTACTAGCATGTTCTTCTGTGTCCAACTGTGTATTTGAGATGGAAATCTGGTCTACAGGTTTCTTATTCCATCTGGCTAAACCACGTTTTTTTGCAAGGTCTCTTTTTTTGTTATTTCTACTCACCGGCTTATGCCAACGTGAAGAAGTAGCATGCATTATGCTGTTTATATATTTCACAACACACTACACCTTAGAAAAATCAACTAACTTGCTTACACACTTATTTCATAAACAGAAGCACATGTAAACAAAAGCACATTTCTCTAAAGGATGACGCCATAATACATTGAACCAAACACAGGAGTCAAAACAAGAATGAATCAACAAGTATTCTCTAAGTTTATTGCAAAAAACACAGAATAATCACATAGATTAAGAGTTGTTTTGCATTTTCTTAGTTGCGAGAACACTCAAAATATGTTGACAATTTTTTGTATGGCATTTATGCTTTGATATTTTCTGAGTAAATACTTTGTATATAATACGTAGTAATAGTTCACCGAAGTGTCGCCAGATAGCAGCAAAAAGCTCTGCTGCAAGATTATAACACAATTTTAGAGGAAAAACCAGCCAAAAAACGATTAAAATTGGCAAAAAGAGTCCATCATGCTGGATAAGGAAGAAAGGGGGCGTTTAAATGGCCAGGCTCCGAGCATTTAAACCCTGCACTAGACCTTTAAAAATGGCAGAAATCAAAAACTCTTACACAATTCAATATAGGAAGGTTTGGGGAACATTTATACGTATAAATCTAAAAATCGTAAATTTTGAGATTTTTGGCCTATTTTTCAGTCCCAGTGTCCCTTAAGGGTGTACGCTGCTGCTGATCACTAGTTCAGAGTGTGATCAAGTGTACATTGGTAGGAAGAAATGTAATAAGGAAACCAGAGTGAAGGAACATTTCATAAATACTAGATATAAACAGATTGATAAGTCAGCGTTGGGAGATCGTTTTTTGTCATTTAACCATGAAATAGATCCAGAAGTTAAATTATTAAAACAATGAATGGACTAGTAGAGTTAATGGTTAGGAAGAAAATACTTACCTTGAAAATAAAATTCCTGTGCTGAATTGTGAAATACTGTCAATAGATTCGTTCAATAAGTTTGCTTTGTCCCCAGTAGATGGCATCACAACAGCAAACTATCCATTGTCTAATGGAAGTAACCAAAACGTTGGTTTACTGGCTGAGGTTGTGATGAAAGCATCATGAAACTGATAACGGAGGATTCAACAATTTTAAAAACAGATAAGTGAAGTTGGCAACGAAGTGTTGTACCTTTACTTACCATCCTTGCGGTAATAAGCAGTTTTCAAAATTTTGTTAAAGAACCTGGTATAGTTTCGTTTCCTCAAATGTAACATTTTGTATTTTGGAATATAGGTTGGGTAATAAAAATAAAATATACAGTATATGTATAATGCATACAATATATGAAATGCAGTAACAGTACATAGAACACTGAAGTTACACACAGAGATACAATATTATGTTACAATACAAAACAGTGTCAATGAAATTATATAAATATAATAATATAAAAAATACACTTGTAAATTATTATATATTTATATGTTAATAGTATGAATACTAGATTTTCATATTCCTTTTTGTATTTTTTAAGTAGAGCAATACTTCCTTGAAATTTGATGGCTTGTTGAGTATAGTAGATAAGTTTTCAGCGATCTCATGAATCCGTCGTTGTTTAGCATATTGTCGCGAAGCCTTTATCTACGATAGCGCGGCTTGTGTACACAAAGAGCCGGAAAATAAAGATAGCGGAGATAAAAGACTTACCGACACAGATAAGGTAAATGGAAAATTCTAGTGACGTTTTGATTGACAGAGATTATTCGGTTTTTGGATTGTTTTAGAACAGTCTAGAACTTATCAATGGAGGTATATATATAAGAGATTGTGACACGCCAGAGATGTGTTAAACAGGAGAGTAAACAGCTGTACAGATGTTGTTTGCATTCTGTAAAGAGGTGTTTAACGGTGAGCTGATTGTTGCAGACTTCACAGTAAGGTGGATTGGTTTTGTCGAGGATATGAGTGGGATAATCCAGTGTGACCAATTGGAAGACGTGAGATTATCACTTGATCTTTCCTTTTCACTCTGTTTTAAAACTAACTGAAATACATGTTTTATTCCTATATGTAAAATCAGGTAAAAATGGAAATACTTTCTTCAGCTAGAGACGAGAAGATCTACGTCTATATATCGGCTTCTAACGGTTTCAGGGAGACGATGTGAACCGTCTGAAGATAAAATGATGTCTAGGAGTGAAAGTTTTACCTTTAAACTTACATGATTTGTATAAAATAAAATATTTAATTAAAAAGCATAAAATAAGTAAGCACACCGCGTATTCCAGAGTAAAACAAAAACGTTATAACTTAGAAATCCCGGCTAGATGATCATCCAAAATGAAGTATCTTGTATTCAGTTCCTTTGGGGGATTTATGATAAAATGCAAACTCTTTAATTTATTGATCTAAAAGTTAGACTGGTACTTTTATTGCGGTCTATTTTCGGTTCTGTCTTTGAGTTCCACAGTTGCTAAGGAAAGCTTTTTGGAAGTACAAGCGTGGGAAGTCTGGCGATTGTTTTGAGGTGAACCAATTTCGAACTAAGAAGCTACAAAGGAATACAGACCCTTGTCGCTTGCTACGTCGCATAACCTGCAAATAAGATGTAATGCATGGGTCGATCTACAGACCCAAGAAGAGCTATTTATTATGAAACCGTATGCGGCGTAATGTATTCCTGACATTTTGTAATGCATAAAATCCTGAAATATTCCGGGGGAAAAAGTTATTTAGTATGTAAAACGCCATAATTACTTTCAAACCGGGGCCTTGCATTTTGCTTTACGCCTTTCAATTAAAACACAATTTTAAATAACCTTATGAATAATATCAGTAATTGTCCTCCGTAATCACGCTCCGTGTTTGTTTCAAACTTTGATTACACTGTCCAATTACCCCTTGTTCGGGCTTTCACTGGGTGGGGCCTGCGAAATAAAATATTACGATCGTCTTCCAAGTGTTGGTGTTTAATGCAGTAATTTTAAAACACTTTCCCCCTCCCTTCCTGTCCCGTCGCATCTCATCAGCGGTCTATGCAGAATGCTAATGATGAAAATGTCGATCATGATGATTACAATGATAAATGCCTGGAACAGGTGAGTAGAAAAGGCAGGCTTCTCTTGTTTATAACCTATTTTCTAAGGTAGCCATTAGATGTAATATTCCTTCGGAGATTGCGGTTAGGAAAACTCTCATTCGCTTCATGTTAGAAACAAAAATCCTCAGATAAATGCACCTATTAAAATTGACTGAAGCTCTTTGTTACTTGGCTCATAAATATTTGCCCATGACTTTAGTTAATTTTAAAAATATAACTAGAAAAGCAGATGTGTTACATTTACGTGACTTTTTCTTATCGCTTTACTCGCCTACAAACTATTGTTGCAAAAGATTCTTCTTCTACACTATCGCTCAGAAGTTTAGAACACAACTCATTTTTAGTAATTTTTGAAACAAAAGAGTTGGATGATGGAAACAATGGAATAAAAGAAACATTGTATGTAGTCAGCAATACATCCTGGGTTTTGCTTTCTCTAAAGTAGTCTCCCCTTGCTTTAATTACAGCGTTGCAAACTCTGGACATCTTTTCTAATAAGTGCGTCGCTGTACCTTCAGAAATATCCCTCAATGCGTTTCGCACATGTCTCCACAATTCATTTTCATTGGTGCGTTGTTTCATTCTGACCTCTTTGTCCACATGATTCCAAAGTAGTTTAATAGGATTGCAGTCAGCACTTCGAGGGGGTCAAACCATGTCTTCAATTCTTGTCTCTCTTCCAATCCTTCAACATTACCTTCTACAGGATAAAGATGTATGCTTGGGGGACACCCTTGCCAATTAACCGCATCCCAGATAGTTTGGCATGGCATTGGAGAATGTTGTGATAATAATGCTCCTTCTTCATAATTCCTTCTATTTTCACAATATCGCTTGTCATATTGTCACCAAAACAACCCCATATCAGTACCAACCACATCCATGCTTGACTGTAGGACATTTGCACTGAGGTGGCATGTATGACGGACAAACGGGCGAGTTTTGAGCCAAATAGTTCAAACTTAGATCCATCAGTAAACAACACCTTTTGACACTGATAACAGTTCAGCTTGCATGTCGATTGGGCCATTGTAATCTTCTCCGTTTAACAGCTCTCAATAGCGACTTCTTTGCCTCAATGCAACCTATCAGATGAGCAACTTAAAGTTGTCCTTTTACTCTAGAAACACTCACAGATTCATCCCTCAACTGGATCAGTTCCGATGTCAGCATGGTGCTGTTTTGAAACGATCACGTTTGCTGGTTACTAATAAATGTTTATCCTCACTTTTCGAGGTCACCCTAGGCCTCCCTTTTCAATAACAATCCTCAAATGCTATCTGTAGTTGCATACCTCGATACAGTGAAATTGACACTTACAAAGGAAAGTTGTTCCTATTTGAAAATTTGACGCATTATGTGACCTGCTTTGTGTAAGCTGAATATTGCAAAGGTGTTTTTTTTTTTTTTTTTTTTTTTTTTTTTGCTGAAAGCTCCCTTCTTTTACCCATTGTGGACTTTTCAGCTACACAATAACAATGCGCAACATTCACCTGCTTATGAAGCACTAATATACTATTTAAAGTCAATACCCACTTACACAACGTCTGTGAAATGCTGCATTTTCAAAGTGGACATAGTTGACAAACAAAAGGTAGCGTAGTAAATTTCAATGATGTTTCCATGTATTTCCATATACAATATGACATTGGCTTTGTTTGACATTATATACTTGTTAATTTTAGTAAACCAGGTTGTTTAAAAACTTTTGAGAGGTAGTGTACCTGCTTCGTGTTTAGATAATTTTGAGAAAAATTTGTTGTGCAATAAGCTTTTGTCCCTCTCTAATGGTTTCATCCAGAATAAAGCAGGCTTTAGAGGCTATTTCCACAAGATTCAAAATACACACTTTATTCGTCATGAAAATATCCCAAATCAGCGGTGTTTTTAATATTAGGACTATTTTTGAGAAAATACATAATTTAAAAATTTTAAATGCAAATGATAACTTAAAGGGAGTGTGCTTTTTATTTTTTATTCTTTTTTATGTATCATTTCCTTGTAAGATGGAAAACTTAAATACCCAATTTCGTTTATAAATTTTTGTGTTCACTTCAGATATAAACTTACGCCCTCTTTCTAAAAATTCGTTTTTCGGTTTCAACGTGATCTCAAAATATATGGTTCCAGAGAAATCAAATCTATGTATCAAAATTTTAATTTGAGTACAGTTCCCACCTTACCTATGCATAGGTGGTGCAGAAAGTAAATGTATGCACTAAATATTTGAAAGTAGAATCCATTAATAAGAATTACCTATCTGGGAAATAGATAATGATATAATAATTTATGACATGTACGTTTCAACAATATCTATACATCAAGTATTACGAAATACGTTTAGAATGATGATCAATTTACATCCTACTCCCAGGTAATTTGAGAGTGGGGTTTATTCGTCATGGTATCTTAAGTGTCACTTTTCTAAAACCTAAGGTTATTTCTCAGAAATTGGTGAACGAAACACTTATTATTTTTTTTCTTGTGGTAGAAAAGCTACCTAAAGCAATTTATTATTGACAGAAAATACCATTAATTAAACAAAAATTTTTATAAAGCAGTAGGAACATTTTCTTGAAGTAACAACTGAATAAATATGAAACAAATGGGCGCAAGAGGTTAAACTCTATTTTCATACGTATAAATAGTTTTGTCTTTAAAGATAATACTTCGTTATTTTTGGCATCCCAATTGACGGTCCTCTAGAGCTTTCATTATGTCACATTACAAACTTTCTCTTTAATTACATAATTTTATTGAGAAAAGATTGTCGCAAGTTAATTATACCTAGGGAAAGTTTATTGCAGGTATCATCTGCAGGTATAATCTTCCTACATAATGACTGATGTGTATGGTATAATCTAACAAAGACAGCTGCGATGTTGAAGTCGATTGAATAAAATTTAGTTATTCAATTTAAATTAAAGGCCCACAAGCCGAGAATAGCGGTTAAACAAAATAACTCTAAAACCCATATATAGAGCTTTCTGAAATCGTTCTCCCTCCCTCCCTCCTTCACTCACTCACCCATCCACCCCGTCAAATATCGAAATGTTCTAGCATTCTTTAGTAGTTCATATTCACAAAATACGTAAGTGGGGTATGATGCGGATAGATACGGGGTATTTGAAGTATAGTACAAGACAGATTCAACTGCATAATTTAAATTTGAGCTCTGCTTATTAATATTCTTAGGTGGCATTTTTAAAAATCTAATCTTGCCCTTTTTATCTAAATGTTTTCAAAATTTTGCCACGTGCCGCTAAATAATCAGGTGTTCTATGCGTTACAGACGTTCTTATATTGAGTAAATAGATCCAGATAAGTATTATTTAAATTTTAAGACACAGGATTGGAATATAAGCCATTGAGATATCTTTTTGTAGTTTTAAAGAAAAAATTTAAAACATTAAACTTAATTTTAGTAACATGTTATCCGCAGAGTGCAAATAGTATTCTTCAGCAATTTGAAAGTGCAGAAAGAGAAATCAAAGTACAATAACTGGTACTTTGGAAGTAAATAAAAGTCATTAGGTTAATGAACATACAAACGGTCACAATCCGATCTCTCATAGTCTTGGAGGTCTTTGAGGCTTTTGAGCCCTTCCGCTCACAGCAGCTGACAGGCCTCTTTTTGCCTCTTTCGTCATCATCCACTTTTGACCACTAAACTATCACATACTATTCTTACAAACACTTACTCCTTTGTGTACTTCATTTATTAGGGATAAACCTTTCCTTTTTTTCCTTTCTATTTATATCTCGCCTTTAAGTGCAGTGGTATACCTTGGAAGATATTTGGTGTTAACTCATATACAATGAATTTTAATTCTTTTTAGATGATAGACACACACACACACACACACACACACACACACACACACACACACACACACACACACACACACATTCACGCATTCATTTCTGCTTCCAGCTGTTGGGAGGGTAGTCAATATTCCTCAGCCCGGAATCGAAATCGAAACTCTGTTGAACATGAACATCTGTTCCTGTGATTTTATTACATATTTCCTTATATAGTTTTCCACTTTTGAGTTATGCTATTTATAGATGCGCACAGATATTGTTCTAGTTTGGTTTAAGGAGTTTTGTACAAAACATGTCTTACGGTGAAGTTTCGGTATCGACTTTTTGGGTGGAATACAATACTTTCTGTAGTGAAGTAGTACCGAGTTAGGTGATGCAGCAGTAAAGGTGTGGGATTCGCAGTCGGGAGGTGATGGGTTCCATGTCCGCTGAAGTTTTCTCGTCCCTTATGTGGTCCTCTGTTCCTCATTTCCCTTCATTTCGTTTTTTATCAAATTTCAGTTGTTCTTTTAGGCTTGTGTTGTATGGCGGTGCCGGACAGATGGTGCGGTGCTTGCAATTGTAAACGCTCTTTTCTGTGCTGGACGGCGTTTCGTAGTTCTGTCCTCACAGTAAGAATATAAAGTATATGCAGCTCTAAAAACAGAAATTAGCATTAGAAATGACAGGAGGCCGTGCTTGCCAAACCGGAGTGTTAGCGGCTGCGCAACAGTTCTTTTATCCGAGATGCACTCTGAGCACTTGTTAGGGACTTCCGCGAGTCTCTGTGACCTCCTAAGGTTCCATCTTTACATTCCTTCCTTCTGGAGATGTTAGCTGAAAGTCGTACCTTGCGAGGTGTCCCACTTCGATATCTATGTTTCACCATTTAATTTTCAAAGTTAACTCTAATGCGAAGTATTTCTTTGCATAATTATAGATATGTATATAACTAAGCAAAATTGTAGAGTGGAGTGAGAGTAAGTTTCCAAACCAATATAATTCACAGAATGTAATGATGACAAAATTTGAAACTGGATGCTTGCTGTTTCCGCCTTTTTCACTTGTGACGACTCCCAAGTGGTTTCTCCATTTCCACCTGTTTACCTTCCTCGGCATGCCCACACAAGGGTGCTTCATCTTGTTTTATGTGACACTTGTTTTGCAAACGTGTTTTCCTCTGAGTCCTTCCTCATGCTTTACCTCCCCTTACCTTTGTTTTGTAGTCCTTCTGTACCATATTTATTTTAGTTTCTTTCATTATTTCTCTTACATTCCCCCTTCTTTTTGTAGAAACTTTCGTTTAAATCAGTTGATCTGAAACTTTTTAGCTTTTGGTTTCAGCGACGGAAAAAGGCCCTAAAGGCTGCATTTTGAATCGATTTATACATCCTAAACCTTCATTCGGTTTATTCTGTATTACATGCACGAAATTTTGCTCAATATTATTACAAATTTTAACCATAGGAACCATAGTATTAGGTGATTTGTAACTTTGAGGATTAAGGTTAGGATCACTACGGAAGGGATTCGACACTGCGACCAGTCGATCTATTGTACATATGCCCGCCAATTGGAGCATACCCAGGAGGAAGGATTAGGCGAGGGGAGAGAGAGGACTGCGGACAATGGCATTCCCTACTGTGGTTCAGAAACGGTTCGATCTGCCGGTTGGGAGAGGAAGTGCGTATCATCCTGCTATGCAACGCCGAGACACCCACCAACATTTCTACATGAAAGAGACCACCAGATGTGAAATGATGGTAGAGATGAAATGGATTTACGTCCTTTACTTATATAAAAATCAGGGCTTATGCTGTAACAGGGCTCATTCACATAAAATATTTTCTAGACATGACAACAGTCGATTAAAGATCAGAAATTTAATCTAAACTATCGAATTTGAGGTCACTTCGAAGACCAACCAACTGGTGACAGGCGCACCGGACTTTCAATTCGGTGTCTTACCTAGGGATATAGTGGAGGAATATAGTGCATTCCAGATAAACCTGAACCATAGATTTTGAACCAATAATGGGACACGCGTGCAACTTTGGGAGAATATTGTGACTTTGTGGGTTCGTAGAATTAAAAGGCCGAGTTGCATAAATTAAAAATCTCCTTTATTTTCGTAGAAATACTCTTATAGATTACAGCAGTATTGCGTTACATACACCATCCGTCTACCAAGGTCGATCACAATAACAAACAGTGACAGCAGATTACATCCTTAGCTCTCGTTACAACAACATAGTTGGCTGTCTCTCATTTCACAACACTGTTTCACAACTAACTCACTTTGCGAGCCGTTACTTGCTTAAATACCTAATTCTAGATTCCAGATATTTCCGGAAGAATAAAAAAAGCTAAATAATCAAGATATTACCAGACATTCCCATTTATCTCAGTTTGTTTCGGTAAGTCTTTTATCTCAAGCGCTATGTTTATCTGCTTATGCAAGCTCGTTATCTGAAACTTTATCCGTCGACTGTTTTCTTATTTGTGCCGAAACTTTTATGCCTTTTGCCATGACAATATAATACACAATTTAGAGATTACATTACACTATTTATATCTGACAGAACATATTGGAAGTGTCCACCACCAGCATCTATACATGTTTGCACTCGTCTCACCACGTTCTCTGATGTTTTACGGAGAAGATATTAATTTGAGAGAAGGTTATTTTGCAGCAATATGGAGAAACGTGCCATACATCTAATGACACCATGGAACTTGTAACCAGTTTCTTTGATAATGGTATAATTTCAAAAGGTCCGTGGCCCCCCAGATCTCCTGACCTAATCTCACCGGATTTTTTCTTGTAGGAAAATCTAAAAAATAGAGCGTACAAGAATAGGCCATTCAAACCGAAATAAGTAATATTGGCTAGGATACTCTCCGTAAAATTTCAGAGAATATGGTGAGACGAGTGCAAACATGTATAGATGCTGGCGGAGGACACTTACAACATTTTCTCTGAGATGTAAACAGTGTAATGTAATCTCCCAATTGTGTATTATATTCTCCCAAAGTTGCACGTGTGTTCTGTTATTGATTCAGAATTTATGGCATACTGAAATCGTTCAGGTTTGTATGGATCGCACTGTATTATGTTACTAAGTACATGCAACCTATTTGAAATGGACATTTTATCCTGTCATGATTAATTAAAGCGAGTTGAATAAATTTCTATATTAATAAACATATACAGAGGTAGTCAAAACGGAAACTGTGACCCTCAAGCGCCTACTCTCTATTTGGCTAAATGTTCATTCCTTTTTCAAATACTCCCTTGTGTGCTGTGTGTTGCTTATTTAGGAATCACAGAAAGAAGAGTTTTACTAGCTCTCGTAAAATTTGGGTACTTAAATTTAGAAAAAAAATTTACTAAAGTTATACATAATATTGTTTGCTGTAAATAATGACTGTCATGATAAGTATGTCCGACGAACGACTACGTTATTAAAATAATACTAGTAAGTATATGCAATAATCTTTAAACTGTCAACATTCTCTGTCACATAGGTATTAACCTAAACTAAGGTCTGTAGGTAAATAATAGTAAGTACTTAAAGAAAAGAGTCCTGCTTCCTACACTTCACTCTTACACCGATTGCTTAGCTTTTACCTTTTAAGGGCCCTTTTTATTTCTTATATTATCAACTCACTATTATTATTATTATTATTATTATTATTATTATTATTATTATTATTATTATTATTATTATTATTATTATTATTATTATTATTATTATTATTATTATTATTATTATTATTATTATTATTATTATTATTATTATTATTATTATTATTATTATTATTATTATTATTATTATTATTATTATTATTATTATTATTATTATTATTATTATTATTATTATTATTATTATTATTATTATTATTATTATTATTATTATTATTATTATTATTATTATTATTATTATTATTATTATTATTATTATTATTATTATTATTAAATTTTTAACCAGACGAGATATTCAGTAGACATTTCGTATGCCTCCCAATTTGCTTCAAATTCTTCAGCGGAGTGGGACGAGAAAGAGTTAGGGGCATATCTCGGACAGATCTCTTAAAGATGTATTGGTGGAACCAATGACTAATTACCACAGAGTAGTGATGGACTGCAGCGAAAATTCCAGAGGTAATTTTATAAGGTAATGGCTATGAATATTTAAAAGCTGCAGGTGTAACGCGGCAGAAACTTCGGCGTTTGGTAACTAGAGGATAACAGGGCCACAAGGCTGAGCTTCGTTCTGTCTTTTATTTTCCTTTTGGTTAAGGGAGTAGGAAGCAAGAGAGCCTGAAACAGTCACTGCAGAAATGTTATTAACATTTGTAATACCTTGATTATAATATATAAATATTACGTGCACTAATTCCCATAAAAAGCACTATGTTAAAGCAATTCTTTCCAAAGCCCATCGCTATAGATAGTTTGGAATTGTGCTCTGTTTACATGGAAAAAGAAAAGAAAGAGAAAAGCGAAATAGCAGTTTATAATTTAAAACAGTAAAAATCATTAAAAAAATTAAATGGTTACTTCCATTTTTAAGAAAATAAGAACTAATGAAAGGTTTTTCATTTAAGGAATATCTTGAGGTTTGTAATTTCCTTTATAATGGTTCTGTGGCATTCTCGCTAACGAACTTTTTCTTATTTAGATAAGTATTAGGAAAAGTAAAAATTCAGACCACATATCTTTGGTTCTTCACCGTTCACCAAGTTTGATTCCACTTAAACTTTCGCACTTTTTCTGTAAGTGCGAAAAAATATTATCAAAGCATATATGGTTTAAAATAAATATATATTTATCACGTCTTGAGCTAAATCTTGGTTTCCGGTTTACCGCGAAAGAAAACATTAAAGTATCACATTTTCCCCCTAGGGAGGTAATGTAAGGATTCCCAAACTCATTAAAATTAATGAGTGAAAGTAATATAACATAAATATTCTCACGTATTGGCATTAATTATGAAGGTAAGATGCGTAAAATTATACAGTTAAGCTGGAAAATTCCGTTACCAAATGCGTTTTTGAAGGTGTTTAGAATTTATAAGATTTTATCAGCATTTTCACTAATATCAATGTATAATTCTCTGGAGTTTCAGGAACATACTACTGTTTAGGCTGCACACGTTTTATTCTTTGGTTCTTCAAAATTACCTATTTTGTATTGAAATTCCAAATAACAATGGAACCAGTATATAAATCAATTATTCCAAAGGAGTTTTACGTCATCGATATTTGAAAATTATCTTGAAATATTTGCAGAGAAATTTAATAAAACACATAAAATGCCACCGTTTAGGCCAGAGTGTTTTTTCTCAGTCACTACATTAGTAGCAGTATAAAAAAATTATGTACCTCATGGAAGATTAGGTACATGAACCTTAATCTTTAATAGATATTTGTACTATTTTCAACATTATAAAAATCCTAATTGAAGTCGAAATTCTATATAGAATTTCTGCTGTTTACTGGAATCCAGAATTGTTGAAGAATATTGTGATCGCCTTATTCATCTGGTCTGAATACGACTAACAAATTATTATAAACAGCATTTTGACATTACCGGATGCTTTTAATAATGCACTCAGAATTTTGACTGTTTTGATGGATGTCATTTGATTTTGTTGTTAGTTTTAATGCGAACTACAAACATGAAGGCAGAACATGATAAAATGTATCATGATTAAGATTCAGCGCTTCTTCATATTGATCGAAAGTAAATACACAAGTAAAAACAATGAGGTAAATTTCCTTAAAGCTTCACTATATTTTTTCAAGTTAATGCAGGCATATTTTAAATGTATTCAGCAATTAGTTTCCTACCTATAAAATTATGGCAAACCTTGGCTCATCTTTCTTGTTAAGCATCCCAATTTCAATTGCACAAAATGTGTTTAAAATGGACGCATTTTTCTCTACAAGCATCTATCTTAACCCTCTTGCTGGTAGAAAGCTTAATCTTCAACTGCGCCCTTTTTTTCCACCCTCCAAGAAAACCTACCACGTAAGCGAAACGCAACCGAGAATCAATAAGGGGAACACAAAGCATAATTTCTCAGGAGCTTAGGTGCCTTCCCCATGCAAAAAAAAATGAGGATTTCAGCGACCTGAAATTAAACAATTTAAAATGTATTTGAAAGTAAATATAATATATAATAAATAAATATATAATAAATTTGCTATGATAGGTCAGGAATAAATTAGTTACGATGGGTTGGATATGCAATGCTTTGAGTCAGAATATACCATGATGTATATATCTTATGTCATTTAAGGTCTTATCAGGAAATATTTATTTACATTATTCGCAAAAATAACATCTTTGTATAAAGTATGAAGGAAAAAGAGAATTTTACTAATACAATATGAGGATGTCTCTAACAAATGTTTTACTTAGTAAGGTAAAACTATTATACCAGGTGAGTCCGCGCAATCCGCATTTTATACTCCAACCGGAAAACATCGACCCCATTTCTCTACCCGCGTATTTAACGTGGGTGTTAAACACTCGATGAAATTGGTACAAATATGGATGTTATCGCAACGCCTGTAGTATATTCGTAATTAAACAGCTGACGTTTGCACGTCTGCAAATGTTCACTGGAAACTGCGATGTCATCTGTCTGCTGTGATGAAAATTGTTATTATTTTTATTTTTAATTGTTTTATTTATATTTTATGACATTGTTTTATGTTTCTTTATTGATGAGCTATAAGTAGATAGTTGTTTAAATACACCTATAGGTAGGTGCAATTAAAATAAGGTCATTTATACACATTTGAACTCAGAAAACAGGGAAATCACAGTATCAGAGTTTAACAGAGAAGTTACACATAATTTTGCAGACAGAATTATTGTCCTATTAAAAATGTGGTTTCAAATTGGTATGTTTTGTGGCGCTGGAAATGACCCTTTTTCTATTCCTGGAACACGACTCCTCTAACGAAGCAAGTGCTCGAAATGATGACCTTCTTGGCTAATGTATGCCCTCACTTTTGATGAACATAAAAAAATTACAATGCTGAGACTCAAACCTGTGTCAATGGAGATTAGGGCACAGAAGAGGACATAAACCTATTCAGCTATTTCGGGACTTGACTGAAAGCACGTTCTGCGTTCAATAGTACGACTTGAATGCCTGGCGCTACGCCATGTCCGCCTCGTGAATTTTCGTGCTTGATTTAGCATTTTAAGAGAGTTTTAATCATTTGTTGGGCGTTTTAATACTATCACTTAGATGGCAAAAGCTCTTATGCATGGTAATTGAGATGCACGTTTATGCAAAAATGTAAATAAACCGTTGTTTAATAATATGTCCGTTATGACTGTACGCGTTCATGATGGATGAGGCGCGTCTCTAATTTTTTCCCAAATTTTGGCAGCCAACCCTGCTCTAAGTACAAGAAGCCGCCATTTTCCTTTTAGCTGATGTTAGTGTACTCATATGTTAGACCCATTTTTACTGAACTACTTTGCCATGTATACTCAAATAAAACGTTTGTAAAATCGGCTGAAAATCGGAATTCGCTCTCAGTAAAGGAGTCCTATGTTTTTGAGCTGTACTTTAGCGAGCAGTACGTTTTGCCCCTTAAGCCGCTATTCCTCTGAATTTTGCGCATTCCTCTCTCTAAGACCCAATGCAGTTTAGTAAGCGCAAAACTAGACTAAGGCTCACATGCCGTTTGATGGGTGGCCTACCTTCCAAAAAAGTAAGGCGCGACTGACTCACCTTGTAAGACATTTGTTAGCATGCACTTAGAGCCTCTTTAGCTACAATAGTATTAAGTTCCATTAAAAATAGACTTCCTGTGTAGTTATAAACATACATCTTCAGAAAAGTACAGTTAACAGAATTTAAATTTCTATTTCTTTTTTCAATTAAGGTCGAAAGACGGTACCTTTTTTTTTTTTTTTTGCACAACTATTTATGATAATTCATTAATTCACATGTAAAATTTATTCTTTTCAGGCACTACAGAGTCAATATCAGTGATATTATGTTATTTTTTTCTTTGTTTTGCTACAAAATAAGTCATCGTTATCAAAAGTTTGGTATAAATTATTTTCTCGGCCTTGCCAGCATGCGATCCAATACTTCAACTGCCTTGATTTCATTCAAATCTTTAAGCTGCTTTCTTATGTGCTGTATAGTTGTGAGTCCCTGAACATCTGTATAATTGAGGAGCATCCTTGTGGGACTGTAAGCATTTCTAATACTGGAAGTTAGAAAACCATATTCCAAGTGTTCTGCTAGACGTGACCAACGCCCTGACTTGTCAAGTAATTAGCTGATTTCAGTTAATGTTAGCTCATCAAGCAAACCATTTTTCGCTTCTCCAAGAATGTCATCCAGCAAAAGAACATCCAATGGTTCCTCTTTAACAGTAATAATTGCATCTTCTAGCTTTGTATCACTCATCAGAAATAGCTCCATTATCTCTTTATTCACAGTTGCTAGATCAAACGAAGACTGTCCTCGAGGCTCTAATGGATCCTCATCTTTATCAACTTTCTATTATTAGCTGATAATCATCATCATCTTCAGAATCTGGTTCCATCCTAACTTTAACAAGTTCCTTGTGCCTTCCTTTCCTTTTTCTATTCAACTTCCATAGAGGTGGTTAAACAACAAATTTTAAGTGATTTTGAAGGGCTATTTAGTCGAAGAAAGTGACAGGCAATAAAATGTGGTAGTAATGAAGAAAATATCTAATTACAAAAAAGTATAACGCACAAAATTATAGAATGGCCGATACCTTATTTATTTGTTTATTTTTAATCACTGAATGTAATCGGAAACTGGTTCTAATCAAAATATCAATATCAAATAATTATAACATAAGTAACAAATCAGTTAGGCAAACTCTTTGCAATAATAATATTATTTATGTTTTATCCTATTCACCATTTTTAAATTGAATTTAGAACAAGAATGGTCTAAATAACCATATAGTTTACGGACGCAGAATCAGTGCTTTATACAGAATATATATGCAGCATTGCTATAGGTATCTAAAATTAATATTATGATTTAAATTTGGAATATTATTGACTCACAAAATACATAAAATGTGCTATTGCCATAACAAAAATACTAACTCTTTCTCTAATTTGTAGATATTTCTTGGAAGAAAAGTTTGTGATGACTAAAGGGCATTTCTCTAACGTTTACCTAAATGTTTAATTTCTGATTTGCGTTCATATCCACACATTCGACTGTCATCTCAATTAAGATGAACATTGTGGTAATTATGTTGGAGAAAGACTGTAAAAACTTCAAAAGCCTCTGGCTCAAAAAAAAAAAAAATAAATAAAAAATAAAAAAAAAAAAAATAAATCTACCGATTAATGAATGGAGCTTAAGAACTCGCACACAGTTTTAGTGCAATAAAATGCTAATTAATAATGACAATATTTGCGAACGTCACCAAATACTGTAAATTACGCATTTATGGTCTGTTCACCCAGCAGTATGAGTCAATTTCTCAAGCAGGTGCACCAGGAGCACCCTAAGGTTACACTTCATAATATTTAATGGTATGATTGTTGCTTCTGCGAGTAATGATGATGATCATGTTGATGATAATGATAATAATAAATTAATGTTTGTAATATAAACCCCCTGCTGAAACGCTTTTCTTCTCTGTCTGCTAGAAGGATCTGCTATATATTAATTAAATCAATCAGTTATATATTATTCAGTATTTATGTGTAGATACAATATTAGTATGAACACGTGTAGAATATGAACTTGACCCAGTTAACTAATTGCTAAGTACAAGCGTAAACTCTTTTTAGAGCAGTCCTAGTGGATCAAGGTCTGCTGGAGGCTTCTACACTACTTTACCAATAAGTGGTTCTTTATTTGGTTCCCAAGGACCATACGAGGCTGAGTGCGTCCCGTAACAGGCCTCCGACCCAGGTCCTCTCGTTACCACTTTTATTGGTGATCAATTAACTCAGTATTAGAATAAAATCACAACTGAATGCACTAAAATTCCATTCTTTGCTAGAAAAGTTATCCAACAGACAGATGATGTTCTAAACATTGCGTTTGTCCAGCACATTGAACTCTGGTTTCCGGCCACGGAAAGCGTCTAGGTTGGATTTCATCCATGGCAGTGGTGTATTTAGTTCTTATCTTAAAACTGGCATCCACTTGGCAACTTAAGAAAATTGAGATTCTGAGTATGCGTGGTGCTGGCTACTGTGCGTAAGTGGGCGTGAGATCGACAGTTGGGTTGGTCGGCCCAGTCCCCATTTGGATTGTAGCAGCTCGATATTAATGATCTAGCGAACATTTACGACCTTTACAACGTCTTGTTGACATATTGTTAGCTCCCGCTTTCTTAACTGGACCAAGACATCCTGTTGGTGAAAAAGGAAATATTCATAAAGCTCCTCAGTTCGACAAGATGGCACGGATTGCTAAAGAGAATCATTGCTTATGAAATGTGTTATTACAGACCTCCAAAGATTTACATTCTAAATACTTAGAATACATACCGAAAAACAGAATTGAAGAAATCGTTACTGGGATATAAAGAATAAAAATGACTAAGCAGTATTAACTGAAGGAAAAAATATTAAGCCTACGGTATGTTATATTGTACATAAATTAATTTCAATGTTGCCAATTCCATAGTCAGATCCCTTAAGGAGCTTGGTCACTTCTTCTAGGCAGTAGAATGGTTATTCCCTAGCAAAACTTATTTTATCCACAAAAGCAAACAGACTTGACAACAATTCCTTTCCATCTTTCCCTATCTACTATTTTTCCTCCTTCCACCCCACATCCCCCTCAGACAAACCCAGCCCTTTCTTTTCTCGGCCCCATTCGTTCTATCAATATAAATTCTGGAGTTGGATTGCAAGTTGGAAAAGTTTGCCATTCCACTTTATTCCTCTTATGTGTGCACTATACACTATATATATTCTGTTCCTGTATGGAACGACAGAGATGGTGGGTGGATACAGGGTAAAGGGGGAGGGGAGGAGGAAAATAACTCGTCGGACGCACAAGACATTCTAAAGGAAAAGCAACCCAGAAAGGAAAGGGGTGGGTTGCTATGGAGGCGGATAGAAAAGATGGCGAAGTTTTGGAAAAGCAGAATAGAAAACAGTCCTTAGCACAGTGGCTCTAGCGCATAAGTTGGTAGTCCTTGAATTTCAGCTATTTTCAGTTAAGTATATGCTTGGATATTTACTTAGGCATAGCATTTTCATAACAGATCCAAACACTCTTATTTTAAAACCTATAAAAATATTTGGTCTTCAATTCACTTCACTTGAGGCTGTCCTAAACCAAAACCAGCTCACTCTAGATCATGCTTTATTTGTAAATTTGCAGATAGAGATTAGAATTTGAATTCAACAAATGCATTATTGTTTCCAAAGAAGGTAAATTCACAAATTGCTGAATACCTTTTAAAAAAAGACATATTAGTTTACCTTGTAATTGAGTGGCTACCATTTTGACTTTGCATCTCAGTGGTCCCAGGTTCTATTCCCGAGTTGGAAAGGGGATCACTCCATAGCTTCTGTAGAGCCTTAAAGTATTAATGTATGTTTCCTTAAGAAACACAGTAAAAATCCAATAGTTATAACCAAACATGTCATGCTAAATGACTTGTTTCCGAAAAGGAAACGGAAAAGAAATTTAAATATTACATTTAAGCCTGAAGTACAAAACAAGCAAGGGACGGTTTATTGACTGTATACTAAATAGTTACATAAAACGTTATTTTTGTACTTTTGTCTGTATCTGAAAGCCTTTCAAAGTTATATTATCTTCTATTCTACTATTTTTTTCTCTGGCAAATCTAGCATTAGATAACTTAATGCACATTAACCAACAGAAATTAAATATCAATAGAATTTATCACTAGAAATCCAAAGTTTGAGCATATAGAATTCAGAAAGAGTATGTGAGAAGAATTTCACAGTACCTCAGTTATAGGTTCCTGTGAACACTACAGCAGAAAACTAAAACTTACCATTTAATTTAATATAATTTTATACATAAAACTATCTCCCACACAAACCATTCTTTCAAAGTAAACATTTTTTACTTTTAGCCTTTTCGAAAACCTGGAAGGAGTTTAATTAAATACCACAAATTGTACCACCTAAAGCTTATATTTCTTTTTTATAGCTTGTGAAGTCCCCTTCATACCGACTGAATGTCTTATATATAATTATTGGTAATAGGTTCGTATATACCATATGTAAACGCATAACTCAAAAATGAAATTTAATTTTAATAACCTATCGTGGTATTTAAGATCAGAGTTTTGGGTAGATGTACACAACATTTTTAAGAAAATTCCCCTATCATAGAGTATCTTTAACGCAAATATATAAAAAAAAAGATCTCCAACGAATTTAATTAATATCCATATGTTGAGGATATTTTCATGACAAAGCAGTGTATATCTTTAATTTTTTCTGAAATCCCCTTAACTATAAATTACTTTTACATAACTGCTAAACTGTAAGGGATAGGCAAAGCTTTACTACGCAGAAAATGTACATCTCGTTAATTTATGGCTTTGTCATTTTTATTGAGATAAGCAATTAAGATATATTCTTGTTATTGACATGAATTTTCAAATACTTTGGGGGAAGTAATTTCCTTAACTATCTCTCTCTATCTCGTAGAATAAAATTTCAAGGCCATCTACGCTTAAAAGTTGTGAACATTACTGCATTCCCCTGTTCCCTTTGCATCTACAAGGAAGTATGTTTTAAAACAATTTATACAAACGTTTAAAGTGGATAGAACAATTGGCATTTGAAAGATATTACATGATTTATATTTTATGGGAGAGTCCACTCGCTCTATAATACTTGTGCATAACTACTAAAGCATACGAGTAATAAAGACAAAACATTACTTCCGAAAAAGCATAGATGTTGCTAAAATATGAAATTTTTATCCTTTTTTCTGTAGTTTACAAATTTTGAGTATCCCTTTTATTGGTTTATTTGCAGTATTGTTGTGTACTGGTATTGAACATTGTCCTGCATTATCAAACAAGACAGGTGAAATTTGTAAATATTTCTTATGCATAATTGAGTCTCTGGGTTCTAACAAAATTTGTCTTGGTATATCAAGACTAAATTTTACTTGTACGTTCATGGAAGTGAAAGGAGGTATACGAGTGTCCTGGGTACAATATGCCTTAAGTACAGTGTCAGGTTTGCATTTTTAAATACTTTACCTTTCGGAAGTAAGAGGAAAGTTTTTGTACATATCTTGAGTAGAGAAACTTATTTCCGATGAAATAAGTGATGTGGAAGAAAGTGTATAATCGTAATAGCATTTATTTACCCGTCTATTTCATAAAAATGCAGAAATATATACGTGATTGAAACTATATTAATAACAACAAAATATTTCAGCCTATAGATAGTAAATTCTTAGAGGAAAAAGTCAAACGAATGTAAGAAATGAAAACAATGACTCGTCAAATTTTAAAAAATGCATGCTTTTGAATATCACTTTACATTCTCAGCTTTCACTAGTCATTCAATCATAAGCTTTTCGTGACGAGTTCGATTAACATATCTTGCGTGTACCCTATGTCACGTAGAAAAAACTTTTTAAGCCACCGCTGTTCTGAAACCTGATTTAAATTCTGATCGCAACTGGTGCCTTACAGGCTTTCATTTCTCACATTGCACTCCTGTAGTGCGAATTCAATTAGGTGAGCGATAAGAAGATTGTGGTCAGCGGGAATACATGTGAAGAATGGAAGGGAGTTCGGAATTTTTCGCACACTGTGAGCATGAAGTTTTCATCATCGTAAATTACATTAGTATGTATTTGGAAGGAATGAATATTGGGAATAGAATAAAGAGAGAGAAATCGTAGAATCGAGGTGTCGAAACTTCCATGCCATCTCGCAGAAAATTCTGCGGCTCGAAAACGAATATTAAATATGTCTCCCCATTTAAAAGCTTTTGAAAGTATAAAACCCCTTTCTTGCACCGTGTATTGTGTCGTGTAACGCGTATTCTTCAAAAATATTGTGTTTGTACTGTTGATGGAACAGATACTTACATATCTATCATTCAGAAAGAATCCCCTGCAACGGGACAAGAGCACCGCACTCAGGCAATATAGGCCTTCATGCTTTTAATGCGATTTCTGGAAGGGAGTTATCAGATTCCTATGAGGACTTACCCAAGCATTTACATGTCGAATGCATTTGACGCCACTCAGACCCATTTATAATCCCCGACTGTTTGGTGGTGTCCTCAAAAGGAGCATGGCCGAAGGCAGCGCCTAGGTGAGAATCCCAACTACATATGCGAGTACCTCCACCGCAAGCCACAACATGCCAAATACCATTCCCGGTCCTTCAATCTTGAATAGGTGATAAAATGATAGGAAGAGGAAATGAGGGACAGGAAAGATATGACTAAAGACCGGGGCCTTGTGCGTTTTTCCAATATGTACATTGCACATGGACTGTTTTGTTTTCGCTCGCGGATGTAAACAACTACAGGCCTGACCATAACAACTGCCTCGCCTCACTGCGAGAGGAAACAAAGCAGTCGCATTGACCTTGCGTCTGCATATACTTGCAAGGCAATGTTTCACTAGTGCGCAGAGTGTTACGTTACGTTGTTTTCGAAGTCTGCATATTTGATGGGCGTGCTGTACATCTGACGTCATTCGTGCTCTGTGTCCAGCTAACTTGTATCGCATGTGATTGCTATTCTCTCTGGCCTTTATTGATGAAAGAAGAGAAATCACCTTGGTAAACCTGGCTATAGCCAGGAGTCGATTTCGATACCTACCATAAAGAAAGTGTGATACGTACCGCGGAGCCGTTTCCCTCTATCTTAATAGTTTATGGTGGCAAGTTCAAAGGATTCAACCCGCAGTAACGATAACAAAATTACTGAATGTGTTTTTCTTAGTACTTCTTTTTTTATTATTTTCTCATTGATATGGTTTAACTTCTACACATATACTTATAATAATGTAAATTTGTTCCTTTTTATAAAAGAATGCCTTACATACCCAAAACGCAGAAATTTGCAATTCCTAACTTTCATTAAGGTTAAACTGGTTATAGTACTCGGGCTCAAAAGCAGAGCAAATGCTCTCTTAAGGTCTTGCCCTCCACTCGAGTCCTACGTTGTAATATTAAATAAATATCATGAATTACAAAGGAAAAACTTTGAAAAGTTCACATAAGCCGTAACAGATGTTTTATTTCTCAGAAATGAATGGAACAACTTCTGTTGAGGACAGTTTGAAATTTTTTCTATACAAGGATTAGTTTGAACTAAGATTTTCTTCGTTTTGTACGTTTGTAAGTCTTCTTTCTTACAAGGTTTAAGCCTTCAGATCTGTCTCAAAGCTAACAAAATTGGTCGCTCTATCTCTTCCGTTGTCTGCCAACACTTCGTCTATCTGAAGGTTCATACTTGTAAAATAAAGCTTGCCGTGAATATCTTGAAGGGGGTATTCACAGAACATGTTCGTTCCCTAGCATGGATTCCCTTGCCATGGATTTAGTTTTTCTTACACAGATTCTAAATCTGCGGATATCGCTTAAATTTAAATTCAAAGTGTGTTCTTAATCAGATTAAGGCCATATAAACTCCTCCACTGTACCAATCGTTAACCGGTAACTTCCAGAAGGTGGGAACCTTACCCATATGCTGTATTGCCCCAGATATAATTTATTTCACCGTCGAAAATTCTGCCTTTTTTCCTCCAATCCCTTTCTTTCGCTTCTGCGGCACTCATTTTTTTTTATCTTTCCACGAACTTCAATCACCTGCCGAGAAATATAAGTTTTCCTCCGCCCTTCTTATTGTATTCCAGGCCCCTTTCTTCTTGTACGTGAAGTGATGGCGAGTGATGAAATTGGGAAAGAACACGCAAAGAAAGGGCAAGAAATGAAGAAGGAGGAGAGAAATTGGAAGAGCTTGTGGAGAAAGTCTGTTCTTTCTCTTCAAGGCATGAACACGTCGGTGTCAGCAATTCCCACATAACTCGTAACACAAAAACAAGCTTGTTTCAAGTTGCACGTCTGTAGTTGTATTTTATTTTGCAATTTAAACACCTTAGGGGTTCCAAGGAGTCTGTTGCGTATGTAGTTTAGAAAACTAGAATTTATAGTTTACATACTATACATTACACTTACAATAAACTTAATGTTGAATGTAGCTGATACATGTAAGTAATCATAAGTTACTTTAATTCTCTGTTATTTTCATTAGATGTGGTTGAAGCACATGTCCCAATCAAGACGGAGGGCCATTGAGAGGCACTGTGATGCAACGTCTCTGTCCCTCTGAATGACTAGTAATCTGATTCGATTCTTATTTTGAAAAGCCAGAAATGTATATTTATTATAATAGAAGGTCAAAAGAAAATATTTAAAACAAAATCTAGTTTTTATTCATTATTATCTATACAATAAAGTTTTGAAACTCATATTTTCCCTTTTGTGTATTATTAATGAAACTTTCTCTTTAAATCTATGTGCAATTTAGTACTATAGGCACAATACTTATAATGTATCTGATAGTTTGTACTGGTTTTTAACAATTTTACACACACGCTCCCGCACAAAGATGCTGTGTCCCATAATTCTCAGTCAGTTAGGAGTAAAGTGCTAAATTTAAGTATATCTTTTAGGGAACTCTTTTCTTCCTTAAAAAGGAGGCGCTGTTAAATACGTCAGCTTCTGTATGTTCAAACGTGTCTTCATCCTTTGGAAATATGTCACAGTTGATTCCTCCATTTTTGTTTTGGACATTTTCGTTAAGAGAGGTTTTCTCAGCAACGATTTGATGATGTAAATTTTAGGATGTAAAACCAACCTGCAAGAGATAACATGAATATAAATTGATGATAGTCATATATTTGCTCATTTTAAAAATAAAATAGGCATATGATAAATTTTAAAGAAATGTGTTTTGTTCGCTTTGAGTAAAAATATGATAAAAGTAGCATAATATATAGATATTTCAGTGGTGCAACAGCTCTTTCTGGGCCAAGACCTATCGCCCGACCGCTATATCTAGTGCAGAAGTCACGAACGGGGTGCAGTACTAGAGGGTGGGATGTGGTCGCTTCCCGCCCGGTATATACGGCCTTCACAACCAGGGTCCACTACTTCTCAATCAAGTAGCTCCTTACTTGTACCCTCAGAGACCTCATGAGACTGAGTGTACTGCAGATCCAGCAGAAAAGAAAACTTGACTCGAGTGCCTGGAATCGAACTCGTCTGTCCCGCTTAATAAGTATTTTCGCTGCCACAGAAGCAGATTATAATCTGTCAAATTACTTTGTGTAATAAAAACGCATGCATCTACTTCCTATAAACATTTCAGTCTAATATTTTAGGTAGTTTCTGATATAAAGGGTCGCGAATTTAGCGAATTAACGTTGGCGGGATGGTGCTCTTAAATTTACCTTAAGTCAAGAGCAGCCCTCACCAATAACCTAAAAAAAAAAAAGAAAAAAAAACTATTCAGTGATGATTGGAGTCAATGCAATTATAGGTAATGATGCTTTGTGACATTATTTGAGGCCGCTGCTGATGTACTGTTTTAAAATACCATAATTTGAGGTTTATCAAATCAGGTTGCAACGTTGAATAATTCCTATAACCATATTACCAGCTTTAAATTACTGGTCGTATCATCCCTTTTGTGCAGGTGCAGCGTTATTTTAAAAATCATGAAACCTATAATTAGTTTTCTTTGTGAGGCCGCTTTTCCTACAAGGATGGTAATTTGAGATATTCATATTTCTTAATGTACGCTTTGACTATATGCATTGAAATGTTCTGCTATGTTCTTACAAATTTGGGTTTATAGTTGTGCAGTAATGCTAAAAATTCTTGTATAGTCAAATTCAAGTATTGAAGCAACTTCAAATTACTTGGCATTAGTTGTTTTCTCATGAATGTTAAATACTATACCCCTAATAAAATACTAACTTTCTTTGGAATCAAGCAAAGAATCTGCAGTTTCATAAATAACTGAGTAATATCAATAAACCTTTGGTGAACATACAGCTTCTTTGACTCTATTGGAATTACAAAACCATACCTTAGTCTTATGCTTCGTTGAACTGGCAGTAAACATATAGCATTAACCTCTGTTGAAAAGTTAATGCGTGATTTCTACCTGGCGACTTCAATTTTTTCTCTTAAATAAGTTTTAAATCCAAAGATTTTAAATTGTAGATATTTTTTCAACTGTGTAGGTAACTATGATGCAATCAATTTCCTGGTTCTTAATATTGTTTTTAATATAAGTCCATGAACCGTAGGTAACGTATCAGCAAGATTTGTAGGAATACATTCTTATAATATGACTTTGAACGCAACTATAATCTTGACCGTCTGAGAAGGTTTGGAGCGGAACTTAGCACCTCGACCGATGAGAACTTTTGTCATTAAGGGGACTTCCGGAGGATGGTGTGAGGTGACAGTGTATAGCAGTAGTGTTCGCCGAAAGTTACAGATTTGTTCTCCATAGCTACACATACAACTGGCTTCCTCTCTCCCCCAAAGGTTTACACATTCCCTGGGAGATCCGAGACTCAGAAATTTCCCCAGATTCGGAGAACGAGAATTTTCGGAGTGTATGCCTTGCCCGCCTACACTTCGAACCTTGAAGCAGCGTATCAATAATGGGTGAAATGAAATGTGAAGTTAGGAAGATATGGACAGGAAATTTGGGGAATGTAATTATACTTTGCAACATTCACTTAGAGGCACTGAGAAACCCCCTCCCTCCCAAAGAAAGATCCATCGGATCCGGAAGATCCGTCACAGGAATTGAACGCACAGTCTTCCGAAAGCGGGCAGTGGCTCTACCTCCCAAGCTATGCTCTTCGGTGAGGGTTAAGAGTTGGGAAAGGGTTGACACAAAGGATGACAAACTCTGCACGTGACCTCTACACAGGTTTAATTATCAACTCCAAGGAGATCGGGCGGAAGTGAGAAAACCAAAGGTCAGAAGATTACATACAGTTTGGCCACAGAGATGCGCGGGGGTTGTTACAATGATCTATCACTTAAAGCTACTATGTTTCCATATTCCCTTGCACCTATAAGAAATTAACAAAATGTTAATTTCGACAAATTTTTATTCCGAAAGTATATAGAGACATAAGTGTTTGTAAGAGTAGCTTGTACAAGAGTAGAGAAAGTTATTTTAATGCAGAACTTCAGAACATTTTTCTCAAATGCTCACTAAATGCATCATGGATGTATACCCTTGTTGCATGCAACTACTCGCGTTTCCATGATACGCAGTAAGGGGTAGTACATGCAACTGCAAGCTCTATAGCGCATGCTCAAACCGCCAGACGCACAATAAATATCCTGCAAGGAAACACAAATCCATTACGCAGGATATTTTTATATAAAAAAGATACACCATGAACAACACAAAATAATAAAAGCACTGTTCACATTTGCTGTTGTACATTGTATTTTGAGGGCAGAAGGTTGCAAATGGCCCTTCATTGTGTTAGTGTCACACAAAATGAGTGAGTTGGATGTATAATATCTGAGTTATGTTACGGGATGGGGGAATCCTCTCCCATTATATTCCGTAAGTTATGTTACAGGGCACTCGGAAGTCATGCCGGACTTCGCCACTGTATGAAACACAATATACAAGAAGACTGTTTGTATAGCCTGTTGGTGTCTGTCTTTCGAAAGGATTTTGGAAAAGAGTTACAGCTCTCTTTCAACCCACTTCCTGTTCCCAAACCAGTCTTCTTTCCATATCACGTTCATCTCTTCTTTCTACGACAACATCCTGGCTACTTCTACTTCTTCAAGTAGGATTCCTTGTGTAGAACGTTTGACGACTGCTCTAAGACAGATATGGTTATATGTTCAAATCACTTAAACCAAATACTATTTTCTTCTTCCTTTTTTTCTTTTGGAAAAATGTCCCCATATGAGAGAGTGAGAGTGAGGCAAACAGAGGGTAAGACAGAAGTAAGGGGTAGCGAAACTCAAGAATTCATTATCAGCATGTTTACTTCATGCAGTAGTGTCCTTTAATTGCATTTTTTTCCATTTATACCCCGCCTTTAACTCCAATGATCATATCGGCGGCCGTTCTCCTTTTGAACATATCGAAGGTGTTAACTCGTATTCGTTGGGTTTTAATCATTAGATCATGCACACATTCACACTTCATGCTTCCAGATTCTGGAGGAGGTGGTGAATCATCTTTGTCGGAGAAAAATCCCCAGCTCCAGCCGGGGAATCAAACCCGGGACCCTCGGACGGCAGGCAGGCGCTCTTCCGAATGAGCTAAGGGGCCAGCCTAATTGCATCTTATTTAAAATATAGTGTATTACATAAAATATAAAATTCTATTTGGAGAAAATAATGTGAATATAACTTTTACAAACTAAACTTATGGTACATGTGGGGATTAGGTTAGGACAAGAAAGGGTATTGAATGCCCTTGTATTTGCTGATGATTTAGTTTTAACTTTCGACAAGGAAGGTAAATTACAAAAGGTAATATACCAATCACAACAAATATGTAAGAAATAAGATACGGTATTATCAAATGGCATTCCAGGGGAAAAAATCCGATAAGGACAAATATTATAATAGAGG
Source organism: Mantis religiosa (assembly GCA_030765055.1). Lineage (NCBI taxonomy): Eukaryota > Metazoa > Arthropoda > Insecta > Mantodea > Mantidae > Mantis > Mantis religiosa. The sequence goes on from CM060955.1 coordinate 83,178,907, forward strand.
ATAATATAATAAAGCAGGTACCACATTTCCAATGTCTTAGCTGCTAGGTAACCTACGAATTAGATACAGAAATAAACTACAAAAATTGAAGCAATTAGTGGAAAAATTAGAAGAGCTGTTAAGAAAATGATAAGAAAAGAAACACAAATAAGACTTTGTAAAGTAATGGCAATACCAGTGCTGACTTACGAAAGTAAGGCATGGACCGTAAGGATAAAGGTGAACAGTAAGATGCAAGCGACTCTGATGAGATACTTAAGATCACTTAAGAGATGTACGAGAGAAGACCATATTAAAAATAAAGCCCTTGTAATTAGTGAAGTATTGGGGATGCAACCATTAATAGAGGAAATACAAAGATATAGAACCAAATGCACTGAATACCTCCATTGAATAACAAAAGAATGAATACCAAAACAAGCTAATGACTGCCCATTCCATGAAGGAAGAAGAAGGCAAACTAATCTTACAAAGCTTATTTTTCCTCTCTACTTTATGGTAATCAAGGTAAACTCTGGAGAAATTATTCCATTACATATTTCGCTGAAGCTACAAGAGACCGAGAAAGCTGAATCTACAGTCAGATGTTTAAAAGCCAGAAATTACAAATTATTTCTAGGATTCCACGCTCTCTATATGTCACTGCTGTACTCTCTCTTGGTTGAAATATAACAAATTTAAAGCACTACGCCTGTAAATTTGGGTCAGGAACTGACAAAAAGTCATTTGTTATGTTTATGGTTTTATTTACACATTCTTCACGAACTATTCTTGCGAAATAAATTTCTCAAATTACTTCGTATTATTTCAGATAAACCTTTATAGAATCGGATTTATTGCACCATTCTTTGTAAATACAATCCTTAAAGGGTAATAGAGCAAGATTTTCCAACAATGCTTTTTTGATTTAGGGTACCTTAAATCACGTATTTCCAATTTGCCAATCGCTATATGCTGCTAATGTTAGAACACAAAAGCTGTGACACAACTTCTAAGGATATAAACTATAATAATGAAGGTTACTAAGGTATAAATTGATTATCTCAGAATCTACAGAGAACAAACCTTATTATTGTACCGTCTGCCCACAACAATAAGGCAAGTGGGGCCTGAAGAGGCAGAGGAGTTTGAACTGTTTATCTGCTCTGGTAGTGAATATGTTTACTACAAAATGAATGCATGAGATGCATATGAGTCACCCATGCTGCTAGATCTAATGCTCGTTTCAGTAAATGCAGGGTACTTACTACATGGCAAAGCGAGAAGGCGTATCTGAAAAAATTCGCAACACAGAGATGTTTACCTGAGCTTATCGTACATACACGGCGAGCCGAGTGTATGTATAGTCTGTTCAGATATATGCAAAGGAAGAGTCCGACTGAAAAATTCAATGCCATAGCCGGGATTGGACCACGGATCTTCCGGTTGCCGTCCAATGCGGCAATGGCATTGAATTTTTAATTCTGACTCTATCTTTCGATACTTTAGCCTCCACACGGCCAGTGTGAAAGAACAATTAATTTCCTATTTTCAGATATAATCATGTCTTCTGGACAGCAGGCACGAGAAAACATATCATATAGACACACGCAGCTTCCAATCACTCTGTGTTTCGTAACTTACTGTACATCAGCATACTAATATTTTATTCCTCTAATCGACCAGATAAGACGCGATAAGAGACTATCACAGCGCTGGTCACCTGAAGGTCAATACGCCTCAACACTCTATCGGGTATTGCTTTGCACAGGTGAGTTATGGGACAACATTGTGTATTTCACATGATCCTAGCATTCATATCCGTAAGGTGAACATAAAGACTATGCAGACAGCAAAAGTGATTACGTTACACGTTTATCTGCCTTGCCTTCTTGTGTTGGGTGGACAGTACTTTTAGTTTCTGTACCATTTTAGCGTACTAATGAAACTTACAAGTTGCTTAAATGAACATTTTGGATTTAGCTTTTTATAGTGACATAAGAGGATTTTTGATTGAAAATAATGTAGTATTTTTCATTCATTCCAGAATGATAATTTCAGAATGTATGTCCAGTTTCATCACATAGTAATTTTGGAAGCGAGGCTTTTTCCTGGAACTCTTTACATAATCATGAATTTACTCCACAGATTGTTACAGTCAGTAATCAAATTATCTGATAGCATTGGTGGCATACTAATTTGACTGGAACTATAATCGGTCCTAAAATATTATTTTTCTCTTTTTGAATTACTTCAGGCTGACTACTGCTCCAGTCAAATCGAATTCACAGTTATTTATTCGAAGTAACATTTGATATATTGAAATTTTTAGGTTAACGATATGTTGTGAGTTTTAAATCGTTTTCTGCTGGTCTATAAATCACAGCGTCAATTTTATTGGTATTATTTGCTAAGAAGCTTCACTGTTATTTCACGGTTGTTTAATGTGGGCTTTTTCACGTACACCAAAGAATTATACTGACAGAAGAGAAATATAGGAAAGACTTATAAATTGGGTTTAAGTGATTTGGAAGCTATGTTGTATTACTTACTGATACAGTTAATACATCAACCATCGCGTCTAACCGGGAGTTACTTCAAGTTGATGTAACAGCAATTTTAAGCAATTACCTCTCTTTTTATTTAAGTTAATCTTCGAAACGAGTTCTGCGACAAGAAGAAATTTTACGACAGACTGGTTTCAGCCCTACGGTAGCTGTCACTTGTAAAACCTGCATTAAAATAAAACACCGCTGAGTATTTGAGACAGGTTGTTCGCCCCCTTTGGGTGAAATTTCCTGGAGCTCCATTTGTGGAATCCGGTTCTTCGTCTTCCTCTTTGAGTAACGCCAAGACAAATCGTCGGAGACGGTTTCTAGTCCGCTGGAAAAGTTAACATGAGAGAAAAAAGGAAGCGAGCACATAGGATTTTTGCACAATAACGTCAGAGACTTGCCCAGAAATGCAGAGGACTGTAAAAATAAGGAAAAAGGGGGCCAGTCGACGTCACTGCTCTGTGTTGGTTTGTAAAGAAGAAGGAGGGGGTCAGTGGACTGAAAAGAAATGTTTGGATATATATACGAATACACTTTTGGAAAAGAAGACGCAGCCCTTTTTTGCTTTCTTCTTGATATATTTTTCCTTTTTCTTTTTGGCTGGTGCTCTTTCTACTCTTGGCTGGGTTTGTCTCCTAAGTGGTGGCGTTCGCCGGCAGATAAGAAACAGTTGAATGTCTCTGACTTGAGCGGAACAGCGGCCTTTGTACTATCGGAAGAACCACCTACATCACTGCATTATTGACTGTTTTAGAGATCACTTAAGGAAGTAGGAGTATATGTTAAATAATGACAAATAAAACATATTTTTACAAAATATATACATTTTGAGTTTCGGTGTATTTCATGTTTTTTTTCTTGTTTGCTATATTACACATTTAGAAAACTGCCTTAAATTTTGCATAAATAAGTGTTTCCAGTTTGTGTTTTATTACTTTTTAATTAAAGTTTTTGTTTTCCGTAAAATAAGCTTCATATCCTGAACATGTTGCAATCGATGAGATAGCTTTCAATCATTAAATTTGGAAGATCTCAGAGAAAACAAATAATTGCAAAGTAAGACCTGAAGCTTTTCTGGCGACGAATATGCTCAAGTTGTTCTCGGGAAGCAAGCCAGATGAAAAGATGATCAGAAATCGACGTTTCGGGAGTGTGCATCTCTCCCACCATCAGGATATTTATAAAATGTTAAAACCACAAATGAATCACTGGATATAACATAAATATACACAAAGACAAAACAGTATTAAAATTCGCATTACTGAACAAAAGACTGTTTTCAGTAAATTAAATGCCACTTCAGGAGATGGCGTGAGTATAGAAAATTAATTGGGTCAAGGAAACGTAACTATGTAACTCGATCATCAAGCTGTATTATCTGTGCTTCTAGTCGTCTTTTCACCTGCCTTCCTTCCCGTGAACAACTTGAGCAAATAATTGCATATTACACCGTCCCCATTACTGTTCCATTTTGCGTGTAATATTTAATATCTAAGGTCATATCATGCCTTTTTACTTTAGAACAATTGTTCAGCAGCAGTGATGTTTTCTCATTTACAGTTTTTTTTTAAATTTGTATTACTTTGATTATTACATTAAATTCACATACATATTCACACTCTCATTCATACTTCCATACATTTGAGAGAGTGAATAATAATCCTACCTAAAGAAAAATCACACCCAAGTGGAGAATAGAACCCGGAATCTCTGGATATGAAGGTTAAAATGCTAACCACCAGACCACAAGGACAGTACCCGTTCCATTCTAGAGGGGGGGGGGGGAACCCATTATTTTTCTAAATGAATATTAAAAACTGATGTGCACATTGAAAGCAAAAACAGATCGTATTTTCTCCATCAACATTTACTGTCTTCTTGCAAATTATACCAGTGTAAAACAACTCCCTTAAAATTCAGTAAATTTAACAACTATAATCATTAATTAACAAGCTTTATGTTAAATTGTCCCTTTCTAAAACAGTTTCAGAAAAATAGAGCTTAGCAAACAGACGTTTCTTGTTATTTCCTTAACTTCCTGGTTGAACGATTTCCGTTTGAATAATGCATGCCTTCCTAAAGTATTATCTGATATAGTCAAAAGTATTTTTGACGATAACCATGAGTTACCCTTAATAAAACATTAACACAATACTAATGTCTAACAGTAAATGTCTCGCAAAGAAAAATACCTACACCTCTGTTTTCAAAACACCAGAAAGATTATAACATTCTTTTCTAATGTAATATCCTATCTTAAACTGCACCAGCAATACTCATGGATAATAATAATTATAATAAAACTAATATCCGTAATAACCTTTTGAAGTAGTAACTAAACGACGTCTCGGTAGCGTAGATGGTAGCGTGTTTGCCTCACATTCAAGAGGGATCCCGGGGTTTTCCCTTATCCTGAAAGACGAATGTCGGGTAACTCTAAGCTTTATGGACCCTGGGCTCATTTGACCATCATTTCATCCATTCCACTCACCGTCCGATATGATAGAGGACGCAAATTAGAAAAAAGAGACGTTTATATTTAAAATTAACTCTAAAAATAAGTAAAATTCTTGCTAGAGAAATTTGATATTAAAATACTATGAATTACATTGTTTGCATCGTAGCAATTGAGTTCATTCAAGTATATATGTAAAATGTTATTTTATTAACCGTGCACTAATGTGTCTAATGAACTGATAAAATCAGAAGCACTAGCAATTTATTTGGGTATTTAGCTATTAGGCTGTAATATGTTGAAATAGAATGACTGCTTACTAAAAATCAAAAGTTGCTTCACATTTACTTTCTGAACAAAATACAGAAATTGCGAGTACAACTTAAATATATTCTTTTATCCATGAAATTAATGTGTTTAGATATTCATTTTGCAGCCTTATGTAAATGGCTTTGCACACTACTAACAGCTCCTTTGACTCCACTAATTCAAATAAAATTTTTCCACCTCTATATTGTAGCTGGTGTTCTGTCTACCTTACGTTCATGAAGTCCCAAGTTCGAATCTCGGTCAGGGTGAGTGTTTGGATACGTTTTTTCGAAATTTTCTCTTATCCTACAGGATGAATGTCAGGTAACACTAATTTCTATGGACCCCGGACTTATTTGAGCATCATTTCACACATTTCATTCATCGTCCGATATAACTTAACGTTCCTTCGTAAATAAAAAGAAAATTGTATTCAGATATGTTTCTTTGACATAATGAACATGCGGATTTTTGTTACTCACTGCTTGAAAGTTTTAGAGATTGGTTTAATGGTTCTTACTTTTATCTATAGCATTAGAGGTTATGAGGTAGCTATCATCAGACTCTTTTTCAGGTTCAGTTACAGATAAAGGAACCTAAAATATATCTGTGATTTCTTGAAGTGAATATATAATCTAAGGAGGAATGTGACAATAATTCGTAATTGTGCAATTTGTAAGCACAATAGTATATTAATCTCATATCATGGTAATGCCATTTTTGACATTATTAAATGATACTCCGTCTTTAGAACAATGCAGTATATGTTGCACATTGCCGCTCAAAACTTCATTTTCTTGATTATATTTAATAGCAGCGGTAATAAACAAACCGAGAGGAGCAGTAGTCCCTGTTTTTCGCAATCAACTATTTCAAGAAAGAAAATAAATAGATAAATAGGTAAAATAAAAGGAGAATAAGAAAGAATACTTGACAAGGCTTAAACTTAGCATCTGTAGTTGTTGGTTTTTAACACCCTACGTTACCACTGAGGCCCAAACCCTGACACTGTAACAAATGCGAATATTAATACTAAACATTCTAATATCATTGAGTGGTGTCAAATTTTCTTTGGCTTATTGCACAATATCATTCGCTGTAAGACCGTAAGTGTCCTATCTAAGATTGCTCCTTCGACACCTCTGCATAATCCCTTTGAGTTAACGGATCGAATTCTGAAAACAACCTTCATAAATAGGAAGAGTCAAACTGAAAAATTCAATGCCATAGCCGGGATTCCAACCACGGATCTCCCGATCTCCGTACGGTTGCTCTTTACCCACTGAGCCACTGTGGCCAACATACCAGCATGACAAGCTCTCCAAGTGACTCGTATTTCTCTCGGTAAGCCACTAGAGATTCTCATATACAATGAGATACGCACCATTTGTGGCGACTTACGACATATTCATATGACAATAATGCAATTATCTTGCATTTTGATTAATTTTGTTTGAATGTTATATAACTGGAAACAATAAGGCAAGATAAAAACTTTATTTCCCTAAAAATGCCAAATTTAATAAAATAATGCACTGTGATAACGCAAGGTTATCGGGAGGTGGGCAGAACGCTAAAGAAGATAAGGCCTACTGTTAAGCTCACAAAACGCTGTCACCAGATAACTAGAACCTTTTGGGTGTTTCTATATCTCGTATGTTCTGGAATGTTCCTACATACACTCTTAACAATGTTCTCGAAGTGCGCACATCAGAAATTACTTGAGTGATTCAGCGAGCGAAGCGATATGGAATATTAAAAACCGCTGTCCTTCAAGCGAGTGAGAATGAGTTCAGTACGCTGACTTGTTACTGCAAGGAACTCGATTCCCCTGTGAATAAACCGTCCGAAAGAAGAGGCTGCGTCGGGCAGATTTCTAAAAGAATGTAACGTGACAGAGAACAGTGAAACTAGTTCACGACAATGAATTTGGATCTTGGACTAAGCGAAGTCTTAGCAGAAACTTAACTAGGTGTTAATGTAGCAGCTGAAAACCTGGAGGAAGCTACAAGATGAAGGACCTTTTTTCTGGTTAGGCATTTTCGAAATATTGCATTTTGTATGATTTCAAATAGAACTGGATCATCTCGTCAAAGAATTTTCTCCAACATTTTCTTGTAAATATTACTTATGTTGGCGTGAAAACGAGTTACATAAAAGTTTAAATAACATTAGTCGGAGGACATAGTGGACAATTTGAAGGTCTTTTTAAGGATATTTCTCATACTTTAAACCCAGACGTCAAAAGTGTTATGCAGCGTTTAGTGCACCTATTCTAATCGTTTGCAGAATGTATTTGAATTATAAATGTGTTTTATTTTGAACCACATTTTGTGATATTTCAAGTATGTATGAATTTTTAATACATTTTTATCGGATAGAGCATTTCAGATATTTTACAGCATTTAGCATGTTCTTCATGACGAAGTTTTAAAGTTATTAGGGAGAACCTTCTAAAACGGTTTTCTCACTAAATACTAACCAAAACTTTATAAGCAATTATTATAATAAGCAAAATGTGTTATGTAATCGAGCTGATCCAAGTTTGATAAGTGTATATATATATATCCCAAAAGCTGTGGCCTGCGGTAGAAAAAAAAATTGTATTAAAAGCGTTTTATATACTATATTTTGAGCAAAATTATTTGCATAAAGTAACTTAACTCTGAAATGCGGTTTAAAAATTATAAATAATTGATTCAAAATACTTTTTTATAAATTAGTTTATATTTGCATTGTAAGATGCATAACCGAATTAAGACTAAATATACATGTACCAAACTTGAAAACCCCTCTTCTTTACACAGATGTGCACAGAGGACTTTGAGTTTGAAAATACACAGACCAATCATCTTCTTTTAAGGAGACAATATGTTTTTCTAGTTATTCCTCCAATAATTATACTTCTTTCAGACACAAAGTCATATTTCCTTACCCTCTTGATCGTTTAAAGTAAATGAAATTCCAAAGTCGTCACATAGAAACTAGCTCTTAAACAATTTGACTATCACTTAAGGACAATTTTGTTCTCCTCCATTGTACCTCTAAGAAAATACGCAATAAGGCTTTTTCTACAACTTTTATCTCAATTAACATATAGTAGTAAGTGGCATTGAGGTCTTTAAGGATAATTTGGTGAAGAATGGGCAGAGAAAATTGTGTGAATATCACAATTTTTACATTTCCAAATTACTGCGAATTGTAATTTTCAATATATGAGTGGCATATCTTTAAACGGATTTGGGCCAGTATTGCACGCATATTCTCAGCCCTCAGCCTAAGATGGAGAGAGGAGGCAAGCGATACAGAAAGATAAAGACGAGAAGAGAGATTGTAGGAAACAGCAAGGCGAAATCCAAGGAGTAAGAAGAATGAATAGATCAAGATTACGTACAATTTTCTGCTGGTCTCATGTGCTTTTTACCTCCCCCCTTTTTTTTTACTATTTTTCGTTTGCTTCTTTCTCTCTTACATTCAGCGTGATTCAGAATCTTAGCCCGGATGTTGATTCAGGGAAACGGAAGGAAGCCCAAAGATGGGGACAAGTAAGAAAAGTAGCGCGCGAGGAACAAAGAAAGACAAGGAAAATAGAAATGTCAAAATAATAAATACGCTCGCTTCGAAAACAGTTGTTGAAAGAGGAGAGGGTTGGGGCAAGCCAAGAAAATAAGGTGTATGGGAACACTGGTTGATTGGAAACTAGATAAGATTTACGTGAAGAATTGTTTTCAGAAGTGGCTCAGGCGTTTTATTTTGCTGTAGCACATGTTTTTGCAAGTCCTCGATTTTTAATTGGAATGCTTAAATAGGCGAGGTTATGTAAAGCAGTGCCTTGGAGTTCTGTTCTTTTGCACAAGTTTAGTCGTATGGTCTGTCCTCAGCTAAACAAGCTTTTATCTATACGTGTTGAATTTGAACTTATCTCGTCAGTAGGGCCAGGAATTTTATTTACTAGTAATCACTTTAGTGTTTATTTAGGCATATGAAACTTTGATAATCTACATTCCTTCTAATTATATATGTGACCAATAATATCTAGAACACATACAATGAATAAAACAGATTAAGACAACAAAGAAGTCTAACTATTCAATTAATTGTTTTAAATCTTCAGAAAAATAAATCTAAATGAGACAATCGTGGTGAAAATTTTGTTTTGTGATGTACGTCCTCCAACGTTGTCATATCGGACGGTGAATGGAATGGGTGAAATGATGCTCAAATGAGCCCAGTGTCCATAGAGCTTAGTTACCCGACATTCGTCTTTCAGGATAAGGGCAAACCCCGGAAAAATCCTTATCCAGGTAACTCACCCTGACCGACATTCGAACTCGGGACCTCTTGAACATGAGACAGACACGCCACCACCACGCTATCGAGGTGGGCATGAACATTTTTATTAAGCGTTTCTCTCATATAGTAGTTTGTCAGCAATCCAGTCATAACATTTTGCTCCAAGTTTATAACTTCTGCTTAAAGACCCAAAGTAAAGAATACAGGCCAATTAACTCTAGAGACTAAATGAACATAAAAAGAATCCTAATATGGTTGGAAGTATGGCGTCTATAGAGCAAATGAAGTTGATGGAATATTTAATAATAATGATGATAATTAATAATAATATCAAAATGGAATATATTTTATTACAGAATAAGTGTTTGTAAGGTAATATTTGAATGTAAATAAAATTCAATGGTTACAGAACCTTAAATTCTTGGATAAAAATGTTGTCAAGTTGTTAGGTTGACACACCAAGCAGTTTTAGTTAAGTTTATAACGTCAGGAGTTCCAATAAGAAGTCCTTTCACCTTCCATGCATTCGCCAGTAATGTACTATCTGCCCACCACAAGAAGGCAAACGGGGAATGAAGGAGAAAGGAGCTTGGAATGTTTATCTGCTATATTACTGGACCTGTTGACTACGAAATAAGTGTGTGGGAGTACATGTGAGTCATCCATGCTGCCGAAACTAATGCTCGTTTCAGCAATTGTAGTAATATGTGTTGTGCATGGATAAGTTATGTGATAACACTAATGTCCGATTTCACCATCAGATGTTAAGACCTAACACGGGTTTAACAATAGTTAAAACAAAAATTGCATTTCACCAACAAGTGTTAGCTTAACACTCGTGTTAAATCTCTTGTTAAACTAACAAATCAAATTTCTGATATTAAGTGCTTAACAATTGTAAATAGTCAAGATGAAGGGCGTGAACTCAGCTGTTGTTGACGATTTGCTATATATAAGACTGTCTAAATGACATTCGTAATAGAGTACGGCCTATGAGGAGACATTTTTTGAGGAACTATCGGAAGAACATTTTCAACAGAGGTATAGACTGTCCAAACAATGAAGGTTACTGCGGAAGTACAAACGTTCTTGAAACGTTCAAGTCACTCGTCACTTGTCCTTCGCTCCTCGTTTTAGATTTACGTAATACAAAGTTAGAACATGCATCGAAAGGAATATGCCGATCTCACCTTTGCATCAAGTATTAATAACTTTGCGATTTTATAATTTTCTGAATTATAAGGATAATACACTGTCCACCTTCCGTCTTGAAACGTTCAAGTCACTCGTCACTTGTACTTCTTCGCACTTCGTTTTAAATTTACGTAATACGTTTCATGTTTCGAGTAATGACATATGCATTTGATTTAAATTCGTTTCCAATTTTTACCACGTGACATATTTCTCTTTTACATTCACCGCATCCGTCCTATTTTCCACGATATCCTTACACTTCGTCACCAGTTCAACTAACAATTCTTTCTCCATCGATGGTAAATTTGTTTCACGGATTTTGTTTATCCGCCATTTGTTTAGCTGTGTGCAGAATGCGGTGCAGACGAAAATGAAGACAAAAGCGCATCGCAGTACGTTCAGAAGATAATACGACTCATCCATAGCCTTCTATAGCTGTAATATTTACAAGTTTCTTGGCGTTAATACGTGTTTGTTAACATTTTCAGAAAACAGGTTGGTGAAATGCATGAAATTTAACAGGTTTGTTAGTGCTGTTATAATTGTTGCGTTACATTTGTTAACGTCGATTTTAACATCTGTTGGTGAAATCGGGCATAGTTATTTTCGACGAAACTAGCATCCGTATCACGTCCAGAAGGTGAGCATAAACCAGCAAAAGTTATAACATAACACATTCCTCTGTCTTTCGTTCTTATGGTGGGCAGAAATTATATTCCTCATTAAGGTGAGGAATGCATGATTGGCATACTCTCTCCTCCTCGAAGAACCACGGATCCTCTTCCTCTTCCTCTCTCAGTGGCTATAATGTCCACTCCACGGTTGTTTTTGTACCTCATAAAACCTTCCACTTGGCCTTGTGGAGGCAAGGCTGATGATTAGCTACCTTCCATTTCCCATATTATTCCAAAGCACCGCTCAGGGTTTCAACTTATGTACATTTATGTTATTGACTGGTGCCTTCTGTTTATTGTTGCAGTGTTACAGCTGGTGTTACAACACATCTCAAAATATTGATATAAAATGACATTTTAGGCGAACTTAACATACATGTTCCCTCCGTGAATAAAATTAAACATATTATTTAACTTATCAAAAATATTTTTAGTATTCATGAGATAAATACGTATATCCCGTCGCCCACGTTTGCTGTCGATATGATTATACGAAAACAAATCTTCATAATGCACATGAATCACTGTATAATCTAAAGTTTCAATTGGAGAGTGAGCAAACACCTGCACGAATATTTCCATAATAGTTTTTCTAAAACAATTGAAGGGTCGAATTTTTTAAATACTTCCATACATGTAAATTTTTAGGTTACATTTTTACGAGTGTGAAGCAGACATCCATTAAATAGTGAATTGCTATTATCTACCGATTTGGAAGATAATGGTATGGGTGATATTTGGAGAAAGAGAGAAACTAATTATAAAGGTTTTTGGAAAAGGGCTAGAATAAGATATGAATACATGGAGATCCAGAAACTGTTTAGTCAAATAGCAGAGAAGAGATCACTTGTTTTCTATATTCCATTAAAAAATAGCTGGGGGAGGGAGAGGTATATAGATAGCACTAACAGTGAAGAAAGAAAGGGGTTAGCATGGTTAAGAGCAGGGATATGGAGATTAAGAGGTCAAAGAAATTGATACCCGCAAGACGAGTGCCCATTGTGTGGGGACAAAGAGGATATAGAACATATACTGTTTGATTGTAAGGAAACAGAGATGTGGAGGAAAGAATGTCAAATATCAAAAATAAATAGGAGAATCAGCTTAATCAACGTTTTAAGTAAAAATTATAAAAACATAGGTCAGTTTTTAAGTAAGGTAAAAAATAAGTGGATATGGACTGTAAAAAGAGAGAAGGAATAATAAGTGACTATTCCGTAATAACACATATTGTAACACGTCTGTAAATATACTTAATGGACTATCCTGTGTAGCAGTGACCTGGGCCAAAACAGAGGGCAGTCCAAAACTGTAAAAGCTTAGTACCTCAATAAATATTATATTATTATATTATCTACCGATATCACACCACACTTGGGCCAAATCTGAGAACTCCGTAACAGGCATCTTCAAATCGTGAGGGAGCAGCTACGACCAGATACCACAGGAATTCACGGTTGTGACGCATTGCCTTGAGCGACGATCACTGTTGCCAAATTTTAAGACTAACTAGGAAAATGTCATGAATTTATATTCTGCAAATATACAACATAATTTACAAACCTAACATAAATAATGTTAAGTTACTTTATATTAGTAACTAGCTCAAATACCTCATGTATAAACTTTGTGATACCAAAATCCTGTTTCCACTAATCGGTTTGCTTTAGAAGGTAATCTTTACTTCAAAAAATCCCAGAAGACAATTTAATGGTTAGCAAATGATTGTTTTTAATAAGCAGAAAGAGTCAATGATACAGCTTCTTTTTTTTAATTCTACCAAATTTTTAAACTGTTATATTTGGTGCCTACAAAATTATTTCATTGTCGTTTAGTAGGGCATTGGAACACCTGAAAGCGCCACCTATGTATGATTTAAACTCATGGAGCTATAGGTCAATCAAGACTGAAAGCTATTGATAATTAACTTGTATTTTGTCTCTGAGTAACTATATACTCCCAAACTAACTCTCTTGTCATGGTTCAAAAGAATGAGGAAACAATTAACAAACAAAACGGAATGCAACCTTGAAGAAATACAGGTATATCGCCGAAAAGTTGTTTAGGGGGGATGTTATGCAACGGGGTTCGGGGGCATACAAGGAAATAAAGACAGCAACAAAGGCAGTTATTGGCGGGAGACCTTTAAAGTTAGATAATTAAGACACAAAAAACGAAAACCCCTGCTAAGTGGCAGGTTGGCAATGCAGATGGTCCTTGGGGTATCCCAACATGAGGGTGCTAACCTTTCTCGACGGCGCCTCTGGTGTGGCTCGTTCAGTTGAGGAAAAGAACCGCCTAAATACTGCTGTAGATTCATAGTAATTCCCATTAAAAATTAATAAAGTTTACCAATTTTAAATAGGAAATTAGTATATGATGATTCCTTTTCCTATTTAAATGGAACAGAATATCATATTTTTATACGTCGAATCCGAACATTTTTAACCAAATTGGCATTCATGTCAGCCACGAGGTATTTCTTTGCTAAGAAAACTTGGAACTACACAAAGTTTGCTTCACAAAATAGGGGTATTCTATATTGGAAATCCTTAATAGGACTAAAAATGTATTGCACTAATGTTATCTGTTAAATTTAAAAAAAAAAAAAAAAAAAAAAAAAAAAAAACATGTTATTATTCAGTGAAAGATCTAAATTCATATTGGCGAGTTTGCTTATAAAATATTTAGCATTACTAATAAAACATTACTATTTCACTGTAACCTCACGTAATTGTGTGATATTTTTAATTTAACCAATTGGCACCTTAAAATATACTTTATTTATGGGTGCCTATTTAATTGCTAATTAGTGTAAAGAAATAAAATATTATAAAACATCATATATGGTGAAATACATGGACATAGAAATGAGTATCACTACGTCATGCACCATCAAGGTTACAGAATTGTTGTTTTTAAACAATAGTTATGAACTGTAGCATTCAGCAGTGATCTTATGTTAAGTAATTATGTCAGAAAGCTTTCGGTCAAGAGATGCCTACAAGATCCAGTTATATACCGAGGTTGCTGCGTGTTCTAATTTCACGTTGCAGTTATTGAAAGGTTTTCATTCTGAAATTGTAGCAAGCATAACGGTACGGAAAGAATTAACTATTTAGCAAGACCTTGGAGCTGTCCCTGACAATTAAGAAAGCAACTGGGCCGCGCATATCACCTGCCTGTTGTCTAAATGCCAAATTCACTCACGCTGAATTTGCAATCAGTAATTGAATTTTTCTTCATCTCCAGGAGTCATACCCCGGAGCTTTTAGAGGATTAAAGGTTAACCACGTTTTCGTCTGATTTATAGCCACAATTGCAATGCCAGAGAAATTTATTCCAGCCCACTTCCCTTGAAGGAAAATAGAATCACGAAGTTGCTTGCCCTGCCACGAAAATTCTGACCATGCTAGGAAAGAGCGCATCAAAACAAAAGGATTTCGTTGAACGCTACAGTAATTGTAATAATAGATTTAAATCATCCTTCCGAAGTATATCAAGCTATGCAGCTTTACTTGACTAGAGGTGGGTGGAACCACATCGTTTATAACTATTCACTTATTTGCACTATTTATGCCCAGGATTTCGAACAAATTAGTGCGCTTCTGAAACATTCGCCGTTCAAATCTTTAATTCAATATACGGCATTGCAGGGAATACCATATAGGCAAGTAAAAGTGAAAAGACAAAATCCTATAATCCATAATTATTTGAAATATTTGAAGAGTGCAAACTATGATTCATCATAGATACCCTGAGTAAGTCTTTTACTAACATTTTAAGGTTTCTTTTTCTAATTATTCCTAAGAGGATACAGAATATTAATAACTTTAGTTGAACTGTGGATGATCTGGTGTATTTAATGAAGAAGACGCTGAAAATAAATATTGACATTCTTCCTCTTTTATTGAGCTTGAAGTGTGTGCCATGCATGTATTTTCAAGTTTTTGAGAAACAAAACGTTCCATTTAATTTCTTTTATGAATACTTCTAACTAATAAGAGACAGTTTGCATAATGATTTGCTTCTGCAAATCAGCCCCAGTATTTTGTAGATAAAATATCAGCATTATATTTGCAAACACCCTAGTAACCATTCTATTTATCCAGTGATTGTTCTGTTTGTTATTCTTATTAATAGAAGTCCAGTTTTACTCTTCTCATTGTTCTTGTTTAACTGTGACGTTTTCTAACTGTTGTGCATCCTGGTATTTACAATATGTTCTCGCTACGTTCTAACTATTGCTTCCTAGTCTGTTAACTAAAGCCTTTTTCGTTAGGGAAGGAACAGACACCATAATCAAGCTCCAAATTTATTTG
This sequence comes from Mantis religiosa, assembly GCA_030765055.1. Classification (NCBI taxonomy): domain Eukaryota; kingdom Metazoa; phylum Arthropoda; class Insecta; order Mantodea; family Mantidae; genus Mantis; species Mantis religiosa. Next base: position 83,194,688 of record CM060955.1, read on the forward strand.
CTTCAAAGGATGAATTTGAATAGATTTGGTGCAGACCGCATGATGTTGACTTTTGTTTTCATGGTGAGCTTTTGTTTCTACGTGCATATTTCCCACAATTCTACGCGATGACGTTTTTTCAAGTGTATACTCTTATCTTAAAGAAAGTATTACTAATTTATAAAAGAAACTAATCCATCTTAGACATAAATATTGAAACTTAGACATTTCTTACCCTTAGGATAATTCACAAATTTATAGCTATTTCATTTTAAATATTATCCTAAAGTAATTACTGTAATGTGAAAGTGCATTTATGTAATTTTGTTAAGTTGAACCTTTCTCCATAGCAAACGCTTCCAATTTACAACACTGTAGAATATTTTGTAGTGATTTTGCTGGACATTATTTAAAGCGTAACTCCTGATTGATTCTTGAAAACTTGGAAACGATTCGCTTTAACATATCCTGTTCTTTCTGCTTGTGAATAATTGTGAATGGCCATTTCGTCATAGGCTTCTAGCTTTGTATTTGGGTTATGCTTCATTACTGCGGTAACTCAGCTGTTCTGTGGAAATAAACAGATAATAATATGAACGCATACTAATGATGTATTTAGGCAGTCCGTGTGACCAGAACAACTGCGTTGTCAGTTGGCATACAGAAATCCCATGAAGCTCCGGGCTTGATCCCTCCTCCCCACCCAAACGATTTCAGTTCTATCCCAAAATAGTCTCTTGCTGGGCCCAGCACTAACAAGCTGGCATAATGTATTCATGATTTCTTTCTCGTGAAATGCTGGAGCAATTTACGGGCGTCATATCTGAACTGCCATTTGAATTAAAATTTACATTTTAAAATGGATAATCGTAAGCTAACACAAGCCAGTTGTGCATAGGGAGATATTGTGAGAACAATATGGAATCGCATTACAAACAATAGCTACCCCGTTGTTAACTTTTTAAGCTCATTATTGTGTTTTAGGTGTATCCAGCTTAAAAGATAATGACACTTTCCAAATTATAAAGTGAAGCTAGGATGAGAATAATCGACCAGTTGATTAAATACTAACACAACACTAAGTACTTATAGAAATTTTAGTATCATTAAACTAGGTAATTATATAAAGCTCATTAATTAATTATTTTGGCTTTTCTTATTATGAACATAGAGTACAAACTTTGAGATCGTTACTGTAGACCATTTAATAAACTATATTTTTAATTTCAGATTCTGTAATTTACTGATAAGTATTTTGCATATTGACTCTAAAGAGGTCACATTAGAACGCAATGTTTTAGATGTTAAAATAATTATAACTGGAATATTCTCTGCTTACTGTTCTACAAACTATTTTATTTTACCTAATTTAAGAACACAATTAGCTAAACTGATTTTTTCCCTCCAAAACCCATTATTTGAAATGTCATTTTATTTACATTAACACAAAGGCAAAAATAAGAAAATGAATAGCGATTTGCAGTTGAAAAAGTGTAAAATATCTGAAAGTTCCAACCATTTACAAAAAAGTCTTAGAAAGTGCCATAAAACTAATTGACATATATTGCATGCGTTTTAATAACACGTGAGAGAAGATCCTTTACCCAGAAAAAGGCAAATACTGCTAGAATATGATCTAAGCTGGCTAATGTATTACAATTACGCTTCTTTTAACCATACATTTTCCCATTTATATAACCATTGTTCTAATTACATAATACTATATACTATGCATAACTGCATCACTTTTTACTTACGGAAATGATTTTAATGTACACATTGTAGATATACAACACACAAGGCAGTCAGATGTTTAAAAATATCTTTACCTTGAGGTATTTTAAGGTTAATTTTGCTTTTTTCGCCTTTGAAACGCCACTGTTACTATGTGAATTCTAAGAATTCTGTTCCCTTTCTAATTTTTAGTAAATTGCCTACGTGTTTGAAGATTTAGATCATCTTTCACATTTGACTTCTGAAAGTAACTGTATTGAAGGAAAACCCTAAGATAATATTTTTTACTAGAACCCCAAGTACCTTAGCTGTTCTGACTTATACTAATTGTCCTCTTTTTAACACTAAATTTATTAAGGAGTTTCTTCCTTGACAAAATTATAACTCTTATTTTGATTGCAACTTACTAAAAGTATTCATTGCAATTGTTTATCTATCACCCGTCATTTCTTTACCAAATTTTTACCATTATGAGTCAATAATTCGCTATCAGAGTTAAGACAATGTAATTTTACTAAACATAATTCTAATATTGCATGCAGCTTAAAGCAAAAGTTATATCTCTAGTTCAACATTTATCTTCTTCCACACCAGTTGGATGATTAAAATTTCATACATATCTGCAATTTTATTACTACACTATAAAAGAGCTTACTTACAAAATAGTAATTTGAAAAATAAAACTATTTAATGAACTAATTTTTCGTAACATTAAACGAATACTGACAGTTAATATCTAACGAATGAAATTTAAAATGTACATGCTATTTGGTACACAGCTTATAGATCAATTAATGCTTGTTATAGTATCAAATGAATTAGTATCTATGGGTTTACCAAATTTAGTTAGATAAACTTGATTGTTGGAGACATTTCCATTGAAATGTTTGATATGTTAATGGATATGGAAATACTAATATACTATCCATTTCGTGATATCTTAAACTAAGCCAATAGGCCTATTCTAAGAGCTTTCGGCTTGCCCCATATTTAAACGCCCGGAGAACTGGTACTATAAGATATGAATGACGGAGTTTGAATAGCAAGCACCTGAAAACAGGAAACCGCGCCCGTGCTATACAACTTCCATTCATCCGTACCTGTGATTTTATGTTCGCCATAAACTAAACAACGATGGCTCATAAGCAATCTTAATGATCATCAGAAACGGCCCCGCAAATACTGTTGCCAGTTATGGGTGATGTCAGGTATACACTTTCAACAAATTGGGACTCTAAACTTAAATGCTGTAAAAGTGTCTTCACAAATTATCTTTATGTGGTAGCACTTCATAAATCTTTCTTCCAATTCTAACAAACTAAATTCGGTAGATGTGTATCTACTGAATATGCACGCCTGCTCCTTAAACTGGAAACTCCACCATGTATTTACGTATGTATGTACCTTGAAACAAACAAAAACATAAAAGAATCTCAGGCAGCCATGCGTCTTTCTCATTATTACGTATCTACTTAAAAGCTATCTCGTTTTGAAATGCGCTTCTAAATGCTACCAGAAGTTCTCGGTATAAATTGTGCTTTGGGTTCTGGGCTGTGCAGTTCAGTTGGCCGTGTAAGTACGTATCAATTGTTTCATACATTCATAAATTATTATAACCGCGACATTTATTGTTCCAAATTAGATCATGAATAATTGATTAGTTATTGTTATGACTGGAAAGCGAATTATTATTATGATTATTATTTCATTTCCTATTTGTTCCATTCATATGTCACCTTTAACATCTGGGATCATATCAGCGGTTTTTAATTTCTACTTTCTGTACTACATATAGTTAGTACTGAAGTATTGCATTCCACCCAAAAATACCTATCGAGATTTCACTGTAAAAAAAAAAACATAGAAAAAGATTTGCGTGATCCTGTGTGTGTGTGTGGGGGGGGGGGGGGGGTCACGGTATTCATAAAGTCGGTTAAATACCAAACTTGACATTTAAGTTCAACATACTCCAAGGATACGACAAAAATATTCTAAAAATTTCTACTAGATGTTTAGATATACTAGACTACCCTTTACATGGAATATTCTTCGATAACTTCTCTTTTCCCAAAACTGGCTCTAACAATTTTACTCAGTATTTCTCCCATATGTTTAAGATATTTTCATTACAAATGAAATGCAAATTTAGAATTTTCTGAGAATATCCAGAAGTTCTCTACATTCTGGACGACCTTTTCATAACTCGGAAACTGTAAGAGATAGGCACTGTCCAGCACACAGAATATTTAGAACTCGTTTAAACTCATAAGTTAGTCTGGAAATGAAATGTATAGGTGACACTGATGACACAAGAGATGAAAGTGGAGCACCTCTGGAATGAGATGGCGGGGGAAACCGGAGATCCGGAGAAAATCTGCCCCAGCGCCGTGTTGTCTACCACAAATTTCACTCTGCCGGCGCCTGGGATCGAATGCAGACCACCTTGGTGAGAGTCGGCGCGGCCCAAGTTGCGTCTGACATATTATTGCGGAGTTAAAATTTCGGAGAAACTCATTAATATTTCACTGAATTTTTCAGTGCTTAGATAACTACTTTTCTTATATGGGAAGTCGCTATACATTTGTATCGCTTTTTCTATACAAAGAGAACGGAATTGCAAAGACATCCAATAGCGACCAATTTCTGCAAATATTTATCTGATTATCGAGAAGTGGATAGAGGAATAAATGGTCATAAGAGCGTTAGGGAAGATCATGTGAGGGCAATAAATCAAATTTTCTTAGAAAAGACTGCTCAAACTGACTTCACAATGATTTACATAAACGCACTATCATTTGATAGTCTCTCCCAAAGTACCACACTTTGCTGGAGTGGTGAATTACGGAATCTTTACTCAGGGTATGTACGCGTGGGTGTGAAGATGCACAATACTAGTTCAGTGCTTGATAAATTAATGTAGGCTAATAAATGACCAATTTCAACAGAGTTGCCATTTTCTGAGGATATAAAATTAATCTATTTCTGAATTTTAGCATGAGAAACTCTCAATGTTCAAGTGTTACACCTGGTGGATTCTGACGAATCCATAAATTTACACTTAAAAATTCTTTTCCGTTATAACAGTGAGAATTGTAAGTTGCTACGAGTCGCTGCCACTTGCCGATAATAATCCATTACATTAAAACAGTGTAAATTATTTTAAATTACGTTCTAACAGCTCTCCGTTACTGGAACTGCAGTTGCTCCTGACCTGAAACTGCATGTTTTGGTTCTGATTTTCGACTATGCAGTTTTCTGCACCCTCTTACAGAATGTTGTAATATGGTCCAAATTTGATATGACATCTTCATTAATTTTGGCAAAGCCTTCTCCTGACATTCACACTATCACTTCATGAATGTAAACTAGTTGCAATTGTATTGTCACTTTATTTTCTTCCACAACGCAGCGGCATAACAATGTACTCCCGACGCAGCCTCTTTTTCTTGACGGTTCCTCGCTGGGAAGTTGAAGGCAAGACGTTTCGAATCTTGCATTTAGAGCACAGTCGTCACCGTCTCACTCCAAGAATAGTGTTTTTGTCGCGCTACAAACAAACTAATTCTTTCAATCCTCAGAAGGAACTTTATAGCCAACAGATATTTTCACAGAGTTCCAGAATGTTTGAGAATGTCAATGCCATATTTATTTAGCTGCAGAGGATCTACTCCCATTAGTCCTGGGACCAAGGATCCGGGCATCCTTCTTCCAGGGAGCAATGGAAAACTCAGGGGGTCTTTCCGTGGGGCAATACCTTGAGTCTAAAAAGCCCCCCCCCATCGACTAGAACGTCAAGAAGGGTGAAAGTGGATACACCACTTACGCGCGTCAACCCCGCAGGGAGGACTACCGAAAAACCTCGGTGAGGCCACCTGGTGATCTAGCACACCTTCTACTAGCTCTGCAGCCCGGGACATATAAGACATCCCTCTACCCGCTCCGGGTGGCCGTAGCCTGGCCGGAGGTACCCCCGTGGGTGTCGGGAACACACTGCCCCCTCGAGTCCAACCCAATCCTAACAACTCCCCGACGGGAGGGGCTCGGCAGTTCAGGCCGTGGTTCCTCTAGTAACGTCAGAGGTACCACGAGTGCCAAGGTTCCGCAACGCCCGCACCACGGCAGCTGAAGGGAATGGATCCCCTCCCCTACTGGGGGATGTCAATGACAGAAGAAGCTGTCTTTTTTTTTCAAATGTGTTTATCACGTTTAACGGACCAGCACGCGGTTATCAGTTTACTGTTACGACTACCCGACGCCGAACTTCCGATTACCTTGGACTATAGTGTCACAGTGTCATACAATTCAGAAAACAAAATGTTAAAGTATATTTTTCTGGACTTTCATTTAAACTACAATGCAAGTTAATCGAAGTGGTTTGTTTTAGCTTTGTTTGTCCTTTTAGTTTGTACTTAATTCATCCTTGTGTAACTTACCCTTGGTTACTATTCCATTCCATTAATTCAATTTCCCCTTTATTTTTAGCTTTATTTTTTAGTATTAACTGTAGATACATGGAAGAGAAAATAAGTATGCTTGAAGTTTAAATATCATCGACTGTGATGAACATGCCATACAATTTTTGTCCTCTTCTTTCATCACGATTTTTATTATTTCTGTTGCTCCCCGTTTTTCTACGTGTGCGTGCTCACTACTGTAACTCTGTGTTATTATCGCTGTAATTGAATATTATTTCGTTGATGCGATGATTTCTCAGCGCATTTGCTGCGGGAAATCGAAATGGAAATGAAATTCGTCCTCGCGTGCTTACATTTCATTGCACATCGGAAATTCATGCCACCTGTCCGGTTCAGGAATTTATGAATGACGTATTCACAGAAGTATGGGTGTTTGACGCTTGTTTAGTCCACAGCACTCAGTGATAATGTGATGATATATTTCTCTATAATGTTAACGTTTTCTAAGTTTTTACGAGTTCAGCCTTTTTAGAACTCTTACAATGACTTAAAACGCATCAGAAGACCATAATCAGGTTTAAAATATCACATGCACAACATTGGAATATTATTCCTAATTGTTTGTGGTTGTTTTTATAACTGCTTTCTTTCCTGACATTTATTTTTACTGTCTACTTTGAAACTCACTTTTTTGTTTTATTGCTAAACTTTGTTGATTACAGTCTTCAAACTAGAATAGAAATTTTCTCGTTTTCTTTTCTAAACGAATAAATAGTTACATTGTTTTCATGTAACGTTTATCCATTTCTTCCTTTAATAACATCCCTAATTAAAAATAGTAGGAATTTCTCAGCTTTAATGTTAGAACTGTTAATAGATTATAGACAGGGACTTAACAAACCACCCCATCTGTCGCACAACTTATGATGCCTAAAGACAACCCTCGAAACTGTTTATACGAGCCAGTCAGTGGCTCTTGGTCTATTGGCTTGCGTAATTTATGGTGATAGTGGTTTGTGTGTAAATAGCTTGAAACCTACGACTAAAAATTCCTTAAGCCTGCTAATTAATATTTGATTACATTTTTTTTTATTTTCATGTTATTTCCTACATTTATCTGTGCGTTACAAAGTAACCGCAAACACATCTTTTAAGTAATGGATCGAGTCAACATGAAAAATGCAATGCCATGGCCGGGATTTAAACCACGGATCTCCTCGTTTCCGTCCAGTCGCTCTTAACCTTTGAGCTACCATGACCAACGTGCCGTCCTGACAGTAAATTCTCCAGTTGACTCATATATTTTCCCGGTAGACCACTAGGGGCTCTCGCATCCGAGATACACCGTTTGTGGCGACTTACTATCGTAAATACTTAAGTCCCAGGCTTCATCATTTAACTTTTATTATTTTAGTTAATTGATGGAAATTAATCATTTCTCCACACTAGCCGAATATAGGCTAAGGTTTTTGATAGATAGAGTCAACATGAAAGTCGCCACAAACGGTGTATCTCGGATGCGAGAGACCCTAGTGGTCTACCGGGAAATAGTCGAGTCAAATGGAGAATTTAATGTCAGGATGGCATGCTGGCCATGGTAGCTCAAAGGTTAAGAGCGACTGGACGGAAACCAGGAAATCCGTGGTTCAAATCCCGGCCATGGTATTGAATTTTTCATGTTAACTCTATCCATTAAAAAATCTCAGCCTATATACGGCTAGTGTGGAGAAATGATTAATTTCCATCAATTAACTAAAGACATAAGTACTTGTAATTTTAATATAGCTTGTCCTATAGTTTTGGAAAGGTTTCTTTCAATTGTCGAAAAATTATAAAGAATAGTTAAGTGGCTTCCTAAACAACCGATATATCTACAGGCACACACTCTCCTACACACATACTGATACATAAATGGTCTATGTTTATAAGTAATATAGAAAGAGCAAAAATAATACCTATAGTAAGGCTTGGTTTAAAATGTTATTTTTATGCATCTATCACATCGAGGTTCAAGTTCGTGAAGTACTATATGAAGGAAAGACACAATTGGACACTTTCAACATCGAATGTAAACTTCCTCAAACCAAAATTGATAATAATTTTGGCATTTAATTGAGGAAAACTCAAGGGTGAGGAAGCTTACGTGAGGGCACGTAAAGTAAAAAAACCAAAACTTGTGGAACCAGCTGGAGGATAAAATGTAAGCATGGCCACGCTGTCAGGGCGACAGACTCAAGATGCCTGCCGCATTTTCAAGGCTACATATAATGTGTAATTTGATGGAATTAATATTGTTTTCTATTTTATTTTAACATGATGCAGCCATTTTGGAAAAAGAAACAAAAAGGGGAAGAGGTATCCACTGGCACGGCTAGTTCTCCTAGCCTGTAATTTGTTGGCTTCGAAAACCGATTAACTGATCATCCATAAATATAGACAAAAGCGATGGGCGGGCAAGGAGAACCCCCGAGGGCACGGCGAAGAAGAGGGAGAGAAGGAGAAAGTGAGAGAAACGAAGCGAAGTTAGGGAAGAAACGTCCGAAGGAGTGGTGACCAATTGCGAGAAGGAAGGGGTGTTGGGACTTGGCAAATTATCTTATCATATTTCATGCGTACAGTCATCCCCAAGAGTTATGTGATAAGGTATGCGACGGCTACACACGCTGAAGTTATAAGTTACGGTTTCTGGATCGCTGGATTCACTGCTTTCAGGCATTAACTAATTGCTGCTTTTACTCAGTAGGCAGCAGTGGCGATTTCTCAGTGTAGCTCATTTAGTATCGCAATGCAGGGGATGGCCGAGGTCGTTCAGACACCGACTTGTGAACGGGTGTTTACGTAACTTTTTTCTTCAGTCTTCATAACTAACAAACGCCGAAAACGGAAAGGGTACCCTAAACTTATATCAGAAACATTTGTTGCAAAAAATATCCTTTTCAGTTTTATTTCAAATTTCGTGTTTCAATAGTGGACACTGCCTGTGGTACCAGCGAGAAAGAAAAAAAAGCGGTATGGATATTTAAGATTTTGGATTTAAATCAGACGCGATTTTTCACATTTTAAAAAATCTTAACTCTCTTTCCTCTGAAATAACAGTACGAAAATTCTGGTCCGAATGCAATCTATTTAATTGATTGTAAGTGGTATTACTTGTATTGATTACTAATTACTAGATCATTTCAAAGTGGTGGTTATTTTTCTTCATAAGGTATACAGATCTTCAAAGTAACTCAAATTCTACCTCAAGCCTTAATTCTCATTCGATAGTGAGTGATGACTGTATCTTTCTACTTCGTTCTCATGCGTATTTCTGAAGAAAAATATAACTACTGTGATGTTTAAGCATTTTAACTGTACAGCTGATTACTTTCTGACCTACACTTTCCTTAAAATTGTCGAGTTGCTGATCATATCGCTTTGGGCTAGCTGATTTCTAACTTTTTTTGTGTGTAAATTACGTCCTTCCGGGTTCCATGTAGCTTAGAGTTACCCGACATTCGTCTTTCAGGATAAGGGAAAACCCCGGAAAAAACCTTATCCAGGTAACTCCCCCTGACCGAGATTCGAACTCGGGACCTCATCTACGCAACCGAGGTTGGCTAGCCGCTTTCTAGTCATTCACACCATCAGATTTGAGTTCACTGGATTCAAACAAAAAATACAGCACCAATAATTGGCCTGTAATTCGTTCTAGTATTTTCTTTCAACCCACTCAGAGTAACAAATGATAATAGCAGTAGTGACTCGAATTTTAGATAAGAATAAAGACAAAAAATATACTAGTGCCTTCGTCTTTATTATCATTCTGTGACTGCTGTAGTGCCTGAATGAATATTATTTGAAAGTATTGCAATTATAAAACTTGACTCCTCTTTTAATATGCGATTTTTATATTGTGACTTCTAGCCTAAATGGATAATTTCCACTTACAACTAGATAATAAAACTTGTCTCGAGAATGAACAGGATGAAGTAAATTTGTTGAGTAAGTAAAAAATGATAGGAGTTGATAGATTATGCTATACGTTGTCCCTGTGCCAAATTTTATAATTTCACAAACATAGGAAAGTACATAAAGTCTTTTAGATACACGAATATGCGAGCATGTGTTCGCTTCCAAATGGTTCTGAAATTGAATCATTTGTCCCGCTTTTTTAACAAATCCACTGTTTCAATAAAAAATGAAAATAATAATGATGACAATTTCTGTATCTTGCTTACAAATATATGAGTACCTGATTTCCATTTTATTACTACATCGTCCAAAACAGGATTCGCCACTGGTAGGTTAACTTGTTTTAGCACTGTAGAGGTAGGTGCTTACATACCTTCATGATTTGTGTGTTTACATTCTCATAATACTGGGTTTGTTTCCTGGGCGATCAGGATAATTTGTAACCATCGCTCAGAAGCAAGGCAACGTCATATACGGTCCGCCAAAAAGAGCGATTTCATAAACTTAACATGTGATTAAATTGATTTATTTTGGTAGATGGACACATATCATTCCCAACTGCAAGTAGCAGTATTTAAATTCTAGCCTCGGGTATCTTCCTCTCATTTTTATAGAGCGCAACGTCCCGAAGAAGTCACTTGATTTGTAACAGAGGCCAAAGCAAGTTCACCACATTATGTAGGTAATTGGAAAGAATCGTTTCATGAGATTCAGGGACTGCTTGTAATTTAGTCAGCCACACTCATTGCTCAGGCATTAATCCAGTAATTCCAAACCCAATGTTATTTTGAGAGGTTCTCTCTCTGATTAGAATCAGCTGCACAGTACACAAATTAGAAATAGTTGTATTAATATTAGAGATATGAATGTTCATAATACAGGGCGGTAATGAACAATAGAAAAATAATTCTGTACAGGAAATAAAGTTAGTTATTATGACTATGATTCCATGAGAAGGTTTGAAAAGCAGACTTCGTACCACGAACTATGAAATCTTCCATGCCCTTTTCCTTTTCAGAGCGCACCCGCTCGAAGTAGGGGTGAGGTGATAGGAATCTAAGGGTACCCAGACCTGAGGACAGACGATAGCAGAAGGAAGGTTCCCGAACAACTACAGATTTAAAGTTTGATTAGCGGCTTGTAAATTGGTTAAGTAACCAGATTTATTGTTAAAATAATGTGCAAAATTTTAGACTCAACTCTTCATAGCTGCATACCGCTGCGTTTTTCTATATCAACATTTAGAGAGGTAAACTTACTTTCCAGTGGAAGTTATGCAAGAAATGCAGTGGTGAGTATATTTTGAGTAGTAGCAGAAGTACTAGTATAAAGGTAAGAGTAATCTAAAGTGGAAGAACACTTATGATGCTCTAGCAAGCTACCATGCCTTTTTGTTTCATTTTGTTTACATAGAAGTTCATTTCTCTGATTGCCACTTAACTGCATTTAAATGCTACATTTATTAATTGAATTTATCGTTGAGGAATGAGAACAGAGATCAGTATATAGTCTACTTCCTCCTCTCACGATAAGACCCTAGCTCTGCGTCCTCTAACTCTGCACACCACAGGCGTCAGGAGCGGGGTGCAGTACCGGAGGGTGGCACGTAGTCAGCGCTCTCATTCCCTCCGGCCAATTTATGAGAGCTTCGCAACCAGGTCTACTACTTCTCAATTAAGTAGCTCTTCAAATGGCCCTTAAGAGATTTGAATGCACGTCAGACCAGGTGACTCTAAGGGGAAACATCTCCACGCCGGTACCGGAAAACGAAATCATTCCACTGTCATGTATTTTCATCCTATATACAAAGAAAACGTGTGTCATATTATTATGGATTATAGCGCACGAATAAAGAGTCAATTTTCATTCATTAAAAGGTAATGAATCGTATTTTTTTAGGGAAATCCAAGTATCTATTCATAGTTACTTCAGGTTATTTGAAGTAGTGCACTGTGAGAGGAACATGGCAGCCGATGCTGAGAATATCCGGGCGAGGCGCCCCCAAGATCGCGTGTGAAGTTGCGATTAGGCTTGGTACCACGTGACAATGCGCACTTTCCTTGTAATAGCAAGCTTTATTTAATAACCTGGGGGTCTCTTCTTCATGCCCCCCTTATCTCTCATATATCATCCCAACAAGTGGGAAATGAAACAACCTACGAACAATGTCCCTCTTCATATAACAATTTGTGGCCGAGGATGTAAGGAATCTTGTCATTGTTGTGTTGGCTCCACTGATTAATAGCGTTATTCAGATTTATGAAGCTCGTGACAAAGAGCAGTTTGAATGAAAAATAACTGTACTAACTAGTACGGTGAATGTTACATGTTTATTTATTTAGTTTGCTTTAATGTTCGGAAAAAGCTCTGGGGCATGGTGGATCAATCGATTACGCAAATGGTTACAAATCGAGAGTCGCGGTTCGACTCCCGATGGGGTGATTGCATCACTCAGCTGTTCAAAAAGCTTTCAGTTTTGGTAACCATCACAGTGATGCGGTCCATAGTTCCAGCTCAGATGATGGAGAGTACCATTGCGCCTTGGTTCGAGTCCTAGTTCATGTATTTCTGCTGGATCAGATTTTTCTGAGAAAATAAATCCTCTTTGATTAAAAACTATTTTATTTCAAAAGGCACCTATGTTTCATATAATCGTGCACATCTCTAAATTCACATGGTTGCTCCATTAACGAAATATATGTCTATCGGAAAGATATGTGTTGGTATTCCTTCAAACTTTGACGTTAACGTTGTGCAGAGAGATCGAACGGTAAGTCAAAACAAAGCGATATGAATGCGACGCAACACTTGATATGTGAGTTCACTGTTATACTTCGATGTCAAAGCTATGTACTAGTGTTTACGTAACATAGTTACTTAACGACTTATGTGTTTCAAATGGCAAGAGTTCTCGCCTATAGCGAATCAGATGCGTTAGAGCCTTCACAGTTACCACCTCGTTATCCCCACTCTTTTTTGCGAGTGTTCGTGGCGCTAGACCTACGGGAACGCAAACTAAATTTTCCAAAGTTTTATGATAGTGCAGTTGTTGAAATCACAATTGCAAAGTAATATTCGTATATTACGCAAATGTTTTAAATATTTAGTTTAAAGTTAATTATAGTTTATGAATTACTTATTTTTCTAATCCAACGAAAATACTAGCAGTACATCCGTATAGTTATGAATGTTACTTACGTTAAGAGATAATTTCTCATTGTCATTGTCTTCAATGTCTGAGTATTGCAAATTTATGATGATAGGTTCCAAAATCTCGTTACGTGCTACTTCTTTCCAAAAGTCGTGTTCTTGTGGTCTATCTGATGACTCACGTAGTTTCCCAAGTCTTGTTGTGTTCCTTGTCAATGTCTTCGTGAATAAGTCGTTCAACGTCAGTCAGTTTAAATATATTATTTCTGTTTGCAACATAATTCTAGCCCACATTAAACCAATTGGATTGTTCTAGCAGTAGTGAGTGGGGGGGGGGGGGGGCGAATCGCATCTCATTGATCCAGCTGATACACTTTTTCATGGAAGAGTAACTGAATAACGCTGCTTTGAACTCTCTAGAGTGAATAGAGATTACGAACCATTCATAAACAAAGATATGTGACCAGATACGTTCTGCCAAACTAGCGAGAAGTGTATCGTTTCCTCTCATTGAATTTAACAAACACCTTGGCTTATTCAAAGTGCATATTTCTTTTATCACGTCATGTCAAATGTTAACGTTTCAGCTCTGAGTAATTTCAAATATACGTTCACGCATACATGCCAACCAGTAATGATATTCATTACAGAGCTTACGTCGCAATTCATTGTTATAAATATATAAGTGGTAAGTATAAGTGGATTATATAAGTGGTAAATAAAGTAAGAAGTGCGACAAGGACTATCTTGTACACATCAAATATTGAATTTTTACGGTAGATATGTAGCTAGGAGATTAGTGTTTTCATATTTGCATATTTGGTGGCAAAATCGCTTGGTATGCGCGAGGTACGAATTCTGAGAGCACTAGCGTCATGCAGGGAGAGGTGTGTATATTTTGCAAGGAAAGTTGAGTCGTGTATGTTCCCATGAGCGCTGGGTTCATGGTCTATAGTTTCGGCAGTCTTCTTAAACAAAAAGACGCAGCATCAAGCGGGAGGTTTGGAAAAGAACAAGTGCGAAGAATGTTGTAAAACCACTTCTCTGCCCGCCGGTGTATGGTGGCTGGACCAGCTTGTCGGGCACCCACTGTGCTTCGATCTTCATGTATCTGCACACAGAATTTATAATATTTCCAGGAATCCTTATCCGAATGCAACTGCCACAGTGAAATATTGGTGTACGAAACGAAGATACTCGCAAAATTAATTTACATGTCTCTTTTCTAGGAGTTTGTTGCCATAACCTCTTTTCTTCTCCTACCATTATCTAAGTTAATGAGTGGAAACCTTGAATTGAGGCGTTGAGAATCGTAGGGGTCCAAACCACAGAAATATAGTTTTGAGAAAAATAGATGTTTTTTAAAATCACAAATTCTATACAACAAATTCCCATTACGAAGTACTACTTGCGAATGTGATGTTAAGAGTAAACTATGTTGGCATCACTAGATAAAAATTGAACAGCGCAAAACAATAAAATAATACTTCATGCTTTAGGTCCTTATGTAACTGAATATCAGGAAAACTGACGATACAACTTTATATTAATGTTTCATTAAATCAAAGAGGGTTTAAAGCACAGCTACCTATACGCCTGGTTGACCTCAAGGTTTGCAAATGTTAAGAGCATGCATAATGCTAAAATCTCAAAATCGACGATATTGTGCTCATGGTTCTAAGCGCCTCAATTATATACAGAATTTGACCCGAAAATTTCATTGAGAATACAAGTTTATATCTTACCTGAATACAAAATCACACATTGTGAGACGTAGGGGTAGAGTTCGAGAGTAACAAGTAGAATAAAAATTTGATATATCAGATTCACATTACATTCTCTATCCAATATCTGTAATTGTTTAAATAGCTTCTACAAGGTATCCTGACGAAATCGTATCTTTTTTCTTTGTACTTAACCTTAATGGAAATAAGCCTTAGCAAATATGTCTTCATCACCTACAGATTTTGTTGAAGTGCAAGGAGGATAGAAGAAACTGAGTTGATATTAGGTATTTAAAGACCAAGTCGCTATATGCTAGCCTAGAAATTAAATACTCCTTCCAACATTCATGTAAAACAGCTGAGAAAAGAGAGCACTTTAAAAATTAACAGAGCACTAAATATTCCCACAGTAGCAACGGATGTCTGAAAATTTATTTGAAAAAAAAATATGTGGTTTTGAGGTCATTTCTTTTAAGTAGTCTCGAAAGGTCATCCATATAAAGGGCAGTTTGAGGGGCGATTTTCTTGAAGAATCTGAACTCAAATAAAAATTTTGGTATTTTGTTATTTATTCCTCTTTACTTACCTCTTCCTATTCTTTGTTTAATTCAGGAGAGTAAGAGATATGAAGTAATTTGTGTAGCCATAGACGAAATTTAGATACAGGAGACGAAATTGGCTTTCTTTAGAGAAAACGGGTTAATAAATTTTAACTGTTATCTGTGACATTTCACATTATATTTTCAATTATTCATAACATTTAGTACCTATTCAGGGCATTGAAAAGGAAGGTGTTTTTTTTTTTTTTTTTTTTTTTTTTTTTTTTTTTTTTTTTTGCCCAAACTATGGAATGATAAAGATGTTTCTATAAATAGAGTCAACCTGAAAAATGCAATGCTACGGCCGGGATTTGAATCACGGATCTCCTGGTTTCCGTCCAGTCACTTTAACACATTGAGCTACCATGCCCAACGTGCCGTCTTGACATAATTGACCATGGTAGCTCAATGGGTAACAGCTAGGGGACGGAAGCCATGAGATCCGTGGTTCAAATCCCGCCCGTGTCATTGAATTGTTTAGGTTGACTCTATCTATCCAAGAAGAAAGAGTCTGAAGAAATGATTAATTTCTATAAATAAACTTACATATTTCGATTAATTTGGATAGAAGCATGACTGTCATTGGTTTAATAACATTTTCAATTCTATAGATCATTGTTTCCCAATTGGGGCATCATTGAAATAGTGTTTGTTATTCTTATTGGGTTGAATTTCCATTATTTACCAGGGTACTACTAAATCGTTATATCAAAAAAGGTAAAGGTAAAGGTTCTTATCCACTACGTCGTGTCCCGAAACACTAAATGCTAAATAATTAACAGATGTTCGCCTCTATTTTATAACACTAAACACATTCTTATTCCGTGTAAACAGCCGAGACGTTAGATATTTCCTGGTTAGCCTCAATATCGATTCCTCACGTTTCACCCCGATGTCGACCGCATATATCGATCGTTTTTTCGATGATTCGGTGTTGTGAGATAAGCAGTCGAGTTCAGATAACAAGGAACATGGAAGTGGGTATTGATTTTGGATAGTTCCGTTAAAATATAACGGAAGGGGACGTTGTGATACTATTCGTTATCCAGAGTTCTCCGTTAAGGAGTAAGTGGCTAACGATGTACCCCAAATGACAACGGAATAAACTCTGAATTTTTATTTTCTTAATGCTGTTGGTCCTGGTGTTTTCTCTTGAGAGTGAGATAATAATTTGAAGGCATCATAGGGTATCCAGTTATTCGGAGATAAAGTAGCAGTCGACTGTAATTCCTCTCTCCACAACACACTTCTTCTCTTGTTTCTAGCAAAGGATAGCTATTAAACCAAAATGAGAAACTGGATTTGATTCCCGGTTTGAGGGTGAAACTCATTTATCTTCATAGCATTTGAAAGTATGAATGACATTATGAGAATATTACCTTAATAAAAATCCCTGTCTGTAGGCCACAAAAATTAAGGAATGGTAGTGAATATCATTGCGGATAAACAGTAGTTGTTCGCCCTCCATAGCGTAGTTGGTAGTGTGTCTGCCTCTCGTTCAAGAGGTCCCGAGTTCGAATATCGGTCACGGTGAGTTATCTGGATAAGGTTTTTTTCAGAGTTTTCCCTTATCCTTCAAAAAGAATGTCGGGTAACTCTAAGCTCCATGAACCCTGGACTCATTTAAGCCTCATTTCACCCAGTTAATTCACCGTCCGATATGACCGACCGTTGGAGGACACAACAAAAAATTGTTCCAGAAGCAAGGCTGCCATTAAGGTCGACATATAAACAGGGGATGGAGGGATGTGATGTGTTACACTCATATGACTTTCTCTCCTCTTATACAAACTATTTTTAGAAACGTTTATTTCTCTTCTTCGTGTTATTTAAAATAATCATTTATATAACTTATCTCATTCATAATTTTCTTGTATTCCGAAACTTGGAACAACGTTGAATCCTTTTCAGAGCACAGCTGTGAGGTGACTTCGAAATGTTGTTCTCTTTGCATGGCCAAGGAATAAACACCCGCCTCGGTCACGTGGTGGTAACATGCCTGCCTCACGTTCAGCAGGTCCCGAGTTCGAATCTGAGTCAGGGTGAGTTACCTGGATAAGGTTTTTGCGGGGTTTTCCCTTATCCTGATAGACGAATGTCGGGTAATTCTAAGCTCTATGGGCACTGGGCTCATTTGAGCATCATTTCATCTATTCCATTCATCGCCCGATATGACAACGTTGTACGTAAATTACAAAAATAAAATAGAATAAAAAATATAAAAAAATGAATAAACGAAAAAACTGACAAATTACGTATTCCTATTTAGAGAATAGATTGAGTATTGGAAAATTCAAACGAATAACCAGGAAAATTGCGAAAAATGTTCCCTGTCCAAAAGTATATAACATAAATTGTGTCCTTTAACAAGATCTAAATTTTTTGTGGAGGAAAATTTTGTCCAATGCTTAGGTTTTACTAGTTATACAAAAGCCATTGAGAATGAAGAAGATTTCTGAAGATGTTCACAGAAAAATCAAGATATATTTGGTGTGAAAATATTTTAAACACATGTTAATCAAAATCTTCTGGAATTCCTAAGGATATCAAAATATATTTAAAGTGTTTCCTGTAAAGAGTAGGCTGAGGTGGAATATTTTCTTTAAAATCTTTGTCTCATCCCTGGAAGATGCTGACCTTATATGCCAAGTTTGATATTTAAAATACTTTCTGTTGTTTAGTTAGAAATGCTTTCACACACACTCACACGCACACCGGAAATTTCCGAATTTTTTGGTGGAATACAATAACTTCCCTATTTAATATAAGTAGCTACATGGTAATCTCTACATATGCTTAGCCCGCTTCGGTAGCTTGGTGGTAGCATGTCTGCCTCACGTTAAAGAGATCCCGAGTTCGAACCTGGGTCAGGGTGAGTTACCTGAATAAGGTTTTTCCGCGATTCTCCCTTATCCAGAAAGACGAATGTCAGGTAACTCTAACCTCTATGGAGCTCAGCTTTCTTTTAATTAATACCAATTTATACAGCATACTCTTTCGCTTACATCGTCGCGTTCTCACAGCTTTCTCTATTTAAACGACTCATAATGCCTTTTATTATTATTATTATTATTATTATTATTATTATTATTATTATTATTATTATTATTATTATTATTATTATTATTATTATTATTATTATTATTATTATTATTATTATTATTATTATTATTATTATTATTATTATTATTATTATTATTATTATTATTATTATTATTATTATTATTATTATTATTATTATTATTATTATTATTATTATTATTATTATTATTATTATTATTATTATTATTATTATTATTATTATTACTATTATTATTACTATTATTATTACTATTATTATTACTATTATTATTACTATTATTAGTACTATTATTAGTAATATTAATAGTATTATTAGTAATATTATTAGTAATATTATTAGTACTATTATTAGTACTATTATTAGTACTATTATTAGTACTATTATTAGTAATAATAATAATAATAATAATAATAATAATAATAATAATAATAATAATAATAATAATAATAATAATAATAATAATAATAATAATAATAATAATAATAATAATAATAATAATAATAATAATAATAATAATAATAATAATAATAATAATAATAATAATAATAATAATAATAATAATAATAATAATAATAATAATAATAATAATAATAATATATTAGGAAACACACTGAAAGAGTGGCCGTAAGAAGAAGACAATTGTAAGAGGAAAAGAAATTGGCTGATGTACCACATGAGAAGAAATTTACTGCTAATAATGAATGGGGAAATAGGATGGAGCCAGAAATAAAGAGAAGAAAAGCCAGTGGACATAAATGATTCATAAGCGGATGTAAAGACAAAAGCAGAAAGGGAAGAATGTCTAGGGTCATTTTTTGTCTTTACAGGTCAAAATGTTCTGATAATTGTAGTGAGATTATTCCCACCACGGCGCAGTGGGCAAGAGCTTGGAAGTTCTGGTTCCCGGCCACGTAAACTCTTGGGTTTGATCCAGCCCATAAGCATGGAACATTTCAGCCCGGGTATTCATGCAGTGCTTGCTTCTCTGAACTCCTAGTAGGAGATAGAGGTGACATAAAATATCTTTACATCAAGGTATGAGGATCTTTGAGTGCTCTCCAATCTCCACAGCATGAGTTTTTGCTACATGTTTCCTCAAAGCCTCTCTGTCTTAGCTCAAAATAAATTGAAGCTAAAGTCAATATCCGCCTAAAATTTAAGGGAAGTGCAGGCACAATGCACTATACTCAAACTTAAATATCCGTAATTCCGCCTTCGCAAGCCCAATTTGCATTGTTCTCGCGTAATAACATAGATTCTATAGTTTTTATTTGAAAGGCTCGTCCTGGCGGGAGATTAAAATCTTGCTTGCGGCTGTAAAATTTGAACCGTCTTCATAGCAAGTTAAGAGATCTTTCCGCCATTATAGGCTGGTGGATTATTTCGGGTTCTTGACCCACCCACCCACTTACCTGACTTCTCCGTAAAAAGAGAGGTAACGCTCCGTCCTTGTCGCTCTCCTTGCGCATCGTTTGGTGTGCTCTCTGTCGCTCAGTGTGCGGCCATTGTAAGCCGGGCAATCCCTCACTGAGGAACATGCTCCACCGTTGCTATGGAGATAAATCTTGCCACTTCTAATTGGCTCTCTTTTCCCTCTTCCCCCACCATTTTTCTCCTCCCAACTCGTTCTTCCATACTTTGCTCATCTCTTCACCGAGTAGCAACGAATATAAAAATACGGTAAAATATATGCATTTAAATATGTCATTAATATTTTTAAACAGCTAGTCCTCCAAAACAGCAGCAGCTGAGATAATGCTGATATATTACCGCGGTACAAATGCCTTCAAATGTTATACTGACCGTCCAGTAAAGATGTATTCATAAAGTCATTGTACTCTTAAACATAGACATCATGCATGCATTAGAAACCACAATTTGAACAAACAAGTTTATTTATAGTGTAAACAAAATAATAAAGTCATAACTTTGGGTATATAAAAATATATGTCGTAGGTATTCACATAACTTTTCCAATTCATTTTATGCTTATCTATACATTTAACCTGACTTATGTTTCTGTACACCTACTTCAAGTTAATTGAGACATTTACAAGAAAGGTTTTATTAACAAAGGAACGCAAAGAACAGAAGTGAAGTAAAATATTTAGAAAGGAGTATGTTTGCATAATTATAAGAAACAAATAAATGCTGCCCATCTGTGTGATGTTGTGCAGCGTATTACTTTCATATTCATAGAACTCCACGTAAGAATCTTGGACAGGGTGAACTTTCTAGATAAGGTTTTATCTGAAATTTTTCTTTTATTCCGAATGAAGAGATCTTAATAGCATCATTTCCGTATTTTATTTAACGTCGAATGTGATCTAATCCGTTAAAGGAGGTTAAACAAAATAAGAATCAGCTAAATGCTGGCTTAGCACATCAAGTATGAAGTACTGAATTGAAAAGTTACTATATCTTGAAACTGTTAGGACCAAATTATGCATTTTGGCATAAACTGTATATTTTAATAACTTCTGACCCTTTGCAATTAATTTTTTATCCATTTTTATGATTTACCAGTTATACAAAACTTTAAAATAAAGACGTTACAAACTATTTCCGAAATTCCTCCCATTTATTTGCTGATAATAATTTGCAAATATATTTAATTGGTTATTTTAATTAAATTTGACAATTATGTTGGAGATATATGAAGGTAAATTATCATGTTAGATAAATAAGCAACTATTTTGTGTCGCAAAACAATCTATTCCACGACAGGAGCTAATGAGAAGTGACTGGTCACGTACACCTAAGAAATCTGGGAGAAAGTAATATGAAACAGACCTTAGTTTATAGTGGCCGCGCTTAAACCATCCCCAACCGGCTCTCTTTGTAGCGAAAAACTGTTCTTCCCCCTAACCACAATGTCATAAACATCTTAGGAAACACCAACCGGGGTCAGAGGTGAAGAATGTTAGGCTCGTGTTTACAGCTGAGAATATCCAGTGTTGCCGTTGTTTAAATTAACTTTTAGAGACAAAATATAAATAAATAAAGCAAAATTCACTCTAAGAAATCGTCATTGATCTTTTCAAATAAATTTTAAATGATTAATGTTTCCTATCATAATACATAATGTTACAACTCTTTATAACATAACTGAAAAGAAATATATCACCTACGCTGTTATGGTATTAGTACTTCTATTACGTACAAAAACTAAATGCGTATTATTAGCATAATATCTAAGGAAAGTTTAGTAAAACATCATTACAATTTTAAAAGGGTTAAACTGCATCAATGTGCATGAATTTGCGAGGGATATTTACTTGCGAATTAAAGACGCACTTTGGATATTCTGGTAGTTAATAATAATTTATAAGCAAAGATTGCACGTTAGAGCTTTGTTTATTGCAATCGTGAGCCGTTTTATCCTAAAACATTTTCCTTTATTCTATGGTAGCTACAGGTGGTGAATTTCAGTTGATTTAACAAAGCAATAAACACTTAAAAAAAAACAACAACCACGGAATTAAAGAAAAACTAGTAAGGAAACTCTATTACTCTTTTCAAATTTTCGAAACTTTTTACAAGGATGTCTGCTAATTTTACAAGTTTGAATAAAGTTAAGCATTGTATTTGTTTATGGGGGGTGGGTCTTCTGCTAAACACAATTTAAATAATAAATCACGTACATTCCGCATAATAATTAAATATGCCATAAACGCTTTAGAACTCGAAAAAGTTTAGATACTTTTATATATATATATTACAAGTATGAACGGAAATCCATGGTAGCATATCCATGTTAGGTTCGATACCCACGGTCTCCACATCTTAATTAAATTACGCAAGTGCTAAACGCAAATAACTATTAAACACAAACAAATTTATAATACTATACTAAGTAAAACACTATGTAACTTCTATAAATATAAGCTTAATTAACACACATAGGAAGCACGTTTGCACAGTCTAAGATAATTTCTGAGGACACAAGAAAAATATTGCAACAGCGCTCTAACTTGGTGAACGTATTAAGAAGGGCCACCCATATGTTTAAGGGTGGAAAACCCTTATAATTGCTTACATGTGAGGAGGCGTGGTCAGAAGGGAAAGCTTTTGACGCCGCCTGGGATTCAATGGACGAGGCTACTATACTATACTAGTGTCAGCCAACTGAATGCTCTGTGACGTCAGAGAATGGCTCAGTAGTCTCCCGCACTTCAAGAGAAAGACAGGGCTTGTCGAACAGAAAGGTGACATCGATGATAGAAATGAAATGTGTAGTGTTTAACGCCCACTTTTGCTACATAGGCACCGCAGGCGATGACGCTGATGATACATGAGATGAAGATGGAGCACCGGTGGAATGAGATGGCGGGGGAAACCGGAGATCCCGGAGAAAACCCTCCCCAGCGCCGAGTTGTCCATCACAAATCTCACTTTGGGGTCGCCTGGGATCGAACCCGCGCCGCCTTGGCGAGAGCCAAGCGATCTAACCACTGAGCCACGGCGCGGCCAACATCGGTAATAGAGATAGACCAGAGAAGCAAGAGGGGAGAAGTGCATATTTCATTTTGTACGTAAGTGCTCTGGAAGTGAGCAGACCTACCCTTTTCCTCCACATCCCTTACCTAGGCTTATCTTGAACAATTACGTTACCGAAGTGTAGGTGATGCCAAACAAATTGGCATTTGGACTTTCAAATAGCAAACTAAGGAGCTAGTCAGTCTTATGATGATTCCAATCCACCTCACACCCTGGCTGGCACTAATGTCTTGTTTCCGGTGTTTAATGGAGTGTGAGAGGCTTGAGGTCCAAGACAATATTTACAACCCTTACCGTTCCCAAGCTCCAAAGAATTTTTTACTTTCCAGATTGTGTGCGATAACTATACCAACGCCTCCGCAGTCAAGCTGGTGAGCACTGAAAGACACTGAAACTTCCAATAAACATACATTCCGAAAATATAAACTCTGATTAAATATTTTAGTTTTCTAGAAAGTTTTATGAATAAGTCAAACGTTTGATGCTGTTATTCATTTAATACTGATATTAGAAATCAAATTAAAGATTTTCCTTCAAATTGTTACAACGTTGAGAAGGCTGTGTTTGAACAAAAATAAAAAAACAAAATTTCTAATACTTCTAGTTTCTGAATGAAATACATATATTTTTTTTTAAATAGAGTTAATTTGAAAGTTTACATAAAGAAGACATGATGAATATTATCAACTATTGTTTTCCAAACCATTTTGATTCTCTTAGTATTTAGAGCTTTATATTTAGCATAAAAACAGTACATAAGTAACTTCTTTTTCCATTAAATAGTTAAAATTCTAATGAAAAATGGGATATTGTACACATGCAAGGTTTCCACAGATGCTGATTACTGTAATCACAGTAGGGAGGTAACCACAAACTAAACGAGTAAAAAATAAAATACCTATCTTTCCGCATATTTTACAAATTTGATGGCAAAGGTTACTAACAGAATGCGTTGTATATAGCCATGCCGTTAGCATACTTCTATATATAATCTACATTAAACACTTGTTTTGTTTCTGCGTTATCCGTTATCTTCTCCGTGGATGTTGCCCCTATGGGAATGGCTGGCATTTGTTATCATATGTGCGGATCTCAAGTCTAAGCATCTCCCATTATTCAATTACTTCATAAAAGATACGGGAGAAATTGCTTCACGCATATCCCATCATTGTTAATAGAATTTTCGTGCAAAGGATGCGGTAAATTGAGATTACAGGTATGGAAAGTGGCATGAGCACTAAGAAACTTAAGTTTACAAAATTGAAGGAATACTGTGGATTTTGGCGTTTCTTGGTCCGTTATTTTATGTTGCTATTGCCACAGTTAATATAAGTATGCAATAACAGAGATAAACACCAATATGGAAAATGTAAACATTTTATTTAGTGTCTGCTTTTATTGGGAGAAAACCATTCTACAGACAGATACCTATTATTTCTGATTTATTACATGGTATTAATAATTGTCTAATAATTTGTTTAATCAAGGGTTTTCTACAATGGTGACCTCGACCAAGCCACAATAGCCAACTATAAAATTGTGTCACAATATAAAATTTACAGAGCAATCCTTTTCCTCCATTTCTCCTTATCTAATGCATCTATATCAAGTTTTACTTTCTGTATCATACATTTTTTTTTTTTTACTTTGTCCATCCACTGATCATTAGGTCTTCCCTTCCTATTTCTTCCTTCTGGCGTCTACTGAGCTCCGTCTGAGTACTTTCTTTGATAATCTGCCATTATCCATCCTTAATATTTGTCCATACCATTGTAGTCGTTTCTCATTTAAGACTTCTATAACATCTCTTTCCACATTCAACAACTCTCTTATCCTATCCCTTCTTGACTTCCTGGCAGACCTTCTCCAGAACTCCATTTCCGTTGCTCTTCATTTATCCTCTTGTATTCTGCCGATTGTCCAAGTTTCTGCTCCATAGAGCACTACGCTTTCCACCAATACTTTATAAAATAATTTTTTTTTTCATTTTGATCAAAATATTACTACTCCATAAGATTGAATTTAGCATCCTGATCTTATTCTTCTGTCTATTTCTAATTTTGATTATCCTTCTTGTTGTAATATCCATCCCAAATACTTGAAACTTTTGATTTTCTTAATTGTTTGCCCTTCAATTTCTATATCTTCGATACGAGATGTTCAGTTTTCTTCAAGTTTATTTTCAGTCAGTTGGAAATATTCAAGGGCTTTTACAAGGGTGCTGCTTATCATCCTTATTATTTAACATTTTCATTGATGTAAGCTTAACAGCCTAAAAAAAATGTGGAAGAATGGGCTATCAAATAAGGGATAATATATTTTTCTGTAATGGTTATTTGCCGACGACAAATAATTGTCGCCCAAGATAACGAAGATGCCGATTACATGAGTAAGAAATTACAAGATGGTATAATAATAATAATAATAATAATAATAATAATAATAATAATAATAATAATAATAATAATAATAATAATAATAATAATAATAATAATAATAATAATAATAATAATAATAATAATAATAATAATAATAATAATAATAATAATAATAATAATAATAATAATAATAATAATAATAATAATAATAATAATAATAATAATAATAATAATAATAATAATAATAATAATAATAATAATAATAATAATAATTGGGATCAAGTTGGAAGAGAAACTTCGATAAAGTCATGGAATAAGTTGTGGCCTAGTGCGTGTGGCTTAGGATTAGGATTTTACTGCGAAGGGGATTCGGCACGGATCCATTATACCTATGCCCCTGTGGGACATCTCCGGGAGGAAGGAGCCACGACAGTGCAGAGAGCAGGGCCCCTACATTTTACTTGGATAGAGACCTTTCCCCGGCAGACCAGGACAGCAGACATGGCCCCTATTGGGGTACGGAAATGCTTCCGGCAGCCTGTTCCGAAAGCGTCCAGTCAGCAGCTTAGAAGACTGGCAACCAGCCTATCGGAGAGCGTATCACACTGCCATACACCGCCGAGACAGCCGCTAATACTTCTTACTCTGAAACAGAGCACCAGATGAGAGATCACGTGAAATAATAATGGAATGGAGGGTTAGGAAATTGTGGGATGAATTAACCTATCCAGCATTCGCCTAGTGACCCGGGAAAACCCCGAAAAAAGACATGGATCAGATAGGTCGGCCACGGGGTTTGAAGCCAGGCCTCCCGAATGCGGGTCACAACCACCTGAGCCATCCCGCTTGGTAGGAAACAAGATTGAAGAAGAACTAAAAGTAAGTGTGGAGGAAGATTTTATAGATATTTTTAAAAAGATCGATGGCTGTTCGTATGTTGATGAAAATGACTTTGATAATGACAGAGGTTATAAACCGACTGCAGAGGAAGACATTGTTGCATCATTCAGTGTTAATGAAAATGAAGAGCATACAGATTCAGACAGTGTTGATAAACCAGATGTGGTTATGACCCACGCACAAGCAGTGGCAAACATAGACAAATTAATTCTTTATTTCGATAGTCAAGCCAAAACATTACCAATTGAACTTCTAAAGTTAAAGCGGATGCGGGATCACGCTGCTCGTAACCAATACACTAAACTGAGACAGCAGAAGCTCAGGACCTTTTTTACTACCCACTAGTTTGTAGCTGTATTGTGTACAGTGCAAATACATAGGCTATTACAGTCCACACAGTGTATGTATTTTAGGCGAAAATGTGGCGATATAATTTCTAAACTCCATTAAAAAGATTTGGGTGATGTTTTTTATTGTTTTGGGTCATTCACTGGATAACACGGATTTTCGTCAACTTGGATCGGCCCTGGTCCAAGTTGATCCGGGTAAACGAGGTTCCACTGGATTACAACACTTCCTCTAAGAATTCTCTGACAGATCTCAGGACCTAAATTAAGAGAGCAGCATCAAATTACGGATAAGTCGTGGCAGGTATACAGACCTGACCGATACATACTGCAATTGCTGCTCCAGCTGGGAGCTACTTACCGAGCAAATGTAATGGGAATTTGTTATCCTTGTCATTCTCCCGCATTCTCTTTGTACTGTTTCTTAAGCCGAGGAAGAGTAAGGAGGGGGAGAAAATAAAATGGATGAGCCGGCTGCCCCCGCAAGCACGCAATGTCTCAATTTCGCGTACACTACACTTTCTAGAGTACAAACCAGTACACGCAGGCCTTTCTTTCTCCGTCTTGTTCTTTAATTTGGTATTGTGCTATAGGGCTGCTCCCTTCCTTTTCTGTGCGTGCTTCATTGAAGCTGTGCCGTGTATATAACTCTATTGTATTTATAAATCGTCTGGATGCCTATTGGCAGTGCTGGATTTAATTGTACTGCTTGAAGGCAAGCACGTGTCTTTGCTGCTGCATTAGGGATGATTAGAAAGTAACGTACTCTTACGTTTTATTGCCTTATCGTTTGTCATTAATTTCACAAATCTCTAGCTTTAGGGTTTTATGACAGAATTATTAACAGTTGTATAAAGAAGTGATAGAGAATGTACTATATAATTGCAGATTTGATTCTTAAGTTTCCAGTCCTAAGACTCAGAAATATTTTAACTTGATTTCCACAAACTGTCGGCAGCCTATTTCAAAAAATTCATTTATTATCCTCCATTAAACTTATCTGCAACTTACTAGAGAATAGATATCTTACAATAATTTCTGTAAATGTACATACTGATAAGTATTGATCCCTTCCTGAGAATGTGTAACGCACGTTACCAAAACTAAGTAGTTAAAATGGGTTGAGATAACAATTCTGAAAGACATGGAAACATAGCGAAGCGAAATGATAAAAAAACACGTACCACGTTACATATTTCCTGGCAGAAATTTGATTACAATACTTCACCAAAAAATGACGTTTTCACTCTACCGAACCGTAAAGGAATTTTATAATTGTGTGTATCTATGCGTGAATAGTTTAACTAAAAAACAAAAGCATTATAAATACTAATTTTCATACATATAGTACATATTTATACTAGCAGACCAGCACTTCGAATAAAATATCTTAAACATTTATTCTCATTTTAATATTAAAAGTATAATATATTTTTAATAACAACATATTAAATAATGTACTTTACTACAAGTTAAATTCGTTCATTGAAGGGACCTTTCTCCAAATAACTTTCTTTATATAAAAAACTGTATTTTTATTTTCTTAAAATTGACTGCAACAATTTTGATGGAAATTTAGATAATGCTTATCTTGAATTATCTGTGAATGGTGTGGATTCCTCTTCGAAGCGATTTGGTTTTGTAGAATTTTTATAACTAGAAACATATAAAGGATAGGGAAAACAGCTGAGCAATAGGCATATCTGTTTACTGCATTTAACATTAGGTGTGTTTGAAATATTACTTTTTATACCTATAACAGTACAGACTATAAAAAAAAAAAAAATTGAAAAAAAAATCTCATTCAGGAGGCCGGATTTTATTCCCATCGGACCGACTTCGCTGGCCTTTTATTTTTCGCGTTTTCCTAGGTTATCACCTCTTTTGCAACATTTCATTTCATCTCTTTTGTATTCATAAGGTACAGGTTTGTAGGACCGAACGACGACTATTGGTGCATTGAGGCGAGTGAATTTTGAGCTGTGTACCTGGCTGAAAGTGGCGTAGATTGGACTCGCGCCAGCGTCAGGATTGATGTAATTCTGGAACCGTTAGTGACCCCGTCTTTCGGATTTCTTTGCCCTTTTATCCCTTCCTCCCAGTGGTGACGTAAAAAGGCTAAGATGACTAAACTGCTTCGGGTGCTCCAGTTAACTGGGCTTCCTTTATTCTAGTATTATTCATTTTTCAAGAATGCAACTCGGAGATTTTCAGGAAGTCCTCCTTTTCTATATTATTTACATCGAAAATTCTAAGCCTTTTTTCAGAAACGGCTCTGCGATTTTGATTAAAAGTCACATATTTAGTGCCCTGACTTGGAAAAGAAAATTTATGTAAGTATTGAATTTTCTGTAAACAGCCAGTGAAACTATTTATTTCAGTTTTCTATAATTTTATATAAGAAGCAGATATTTTTAAAAATTTCATAAAACGTACGTAATAAGCTTATTAAAATACACAATATTGTTAACTCAACTTAGTATTATTATTCGATTTCCTCATGAAGGCACACACATGCTTGACAATTTTCGAATCTTGCTTCCATCTCCCTGTAATTTGTTTCTATTAAATAGGTTTGTTACAACGAATAAATATTTTTCCAGTTGTTTGAAATCTTGGGCCCTAATAAACGTGCCATAAACATTATTATTATAATATAATGTGATGATTTTTCCTTGCACCATACTACATTCTGACCTAGTGACAAGACTTGGAACTAATTACTTTGCAAATTTTTGCGAAGACAGCAAGAAAGTTTGAAGTAATGAGCTGCTCTGGGGTGGTGTGACTTGAAAACCTAGTGGAGTCTGACATAAGTACATTTCACGTTTATGTTCATACAACTTTCTGAAATTGAAATTTTGAATACAAATCTGCTACAGAAAGTTTGACTAAATTTATAAAACACGTGTTTTGTATATAAGTACCAATATTTAATTATAATTAAGTGCAGTAGAGTAATTTAAAAGATTATATGTGCACATATTGCATGTTTCTTTCATTTGAGATACTTATTCAGTGTTGATGAAATAAAAGAATTAATACGATTATAAGAAACATAAATGAAACTTTATTGCACCATATTTCGTTACTTTCCAATCGTCTCTCTCGCCTTAATGTTAATGCCTACCAAGGAAATAAGACTGTCTGAAAGTTTACTTGCGAGGAAGTGAATAATTACGTGCAAGCCTGGGCTTCTTGATAGATCCTTTTTGAGTCTAACATTTCGTAGTACGTACTTCCTTTGCATTTCCACTTAATGTATACGGATCCGCCATAAATGGAATTCATTCGTTTTGGAGCAGAGAAAAAAGATACTGTGCCAGTAAAGTTCTCCACCGTCTTGTAAAGCTTGTAAATACCAGCAAATGAAAAGAAGCAAACAAGGTCAACTTAGTTTGGACTGGAGTTCAGCCTTTTACCAAAATTAGAACATAAGGAACATTTATGGACACATACACGAATGTAAATGGTGGTATTAGGTGCAAAACCCTTTTATTTATAAAAATTAATGATATAAAATTAGCATACTTTTATGTTTATTACTACTTAAAAATTATAATACACATAAATGAAAAATCGAAAAAAAATTGAAGACAAATATTATAATATCTTACCAATGTACGAAAACGGTTTACAGCTTTTACATAATGTAGGTTTTCGAAATTTAGGGCTACAGACATGTTTTTGAGAATTTATAATATACTTGTATAATTTTTCGAATGGTTCTTCTTAAGTGAAATAAATTTCCACCATGCACCATTTTTTCGCAGCATGGATTGATGCCTGTAGCAATTTGCTATAATCAATATTGAATTGACTACCGAAAAACTACGAAATTAAGTACTCATCGATACTAAAGATCTATCTATTAGAATATATATTTATTGTTTCTACCACCTAACCACTTCTAAGTTTTAATCTTTTACTGTTATTTTTTTTTTTTTTTTTTAGAAAAAAGAACGCCTATTATGAATTGCATATTCACATAAGTTAATGATAAAAGGAAAATATCCTAGAAGCAGGTGACTCAAGCGGGAACGTCTTCGATGGCGTTCGGGAAGTCCAGGTTCAAATCCCGTGAGCTGATCAATGTGACTTTTGTGCTTCCGTGGATTTCCTCAGTCGCTAAGGTAAACACCGTAGGGAGGTATTTTCGTGACATAGGCAATTTCCTGATACTTTTTCGAAGGGATATCACAGAGAAACCAGTGGGTGCGAACATACCTGCCCATAGCTCCTGAGCTCTAGGAACAAATATGTCAACTACCAGCAGTGAAAGACGAGTTAAATATCAACTGATTTCTCTGTGACATACCTTCGAAAAAGTATCATGAAGTTGCCTATGTCACGAAAATACCTCCCTTTACCCTACTGCATTATTAATATCACTCACAGGTTCCATCTCGGAACTATCACTGTAATCACATCGCTACGCAGCTGAAAATTTGATGGTGTAATGCCTGCTGTATATAAACCATGTGAACCAAAAATCTGCTGCGGAGTAGAACCGCAACGCCCAAAACGGAAGCCTGGAAAGTGTCGTATGCGACCACTTGCAACTAGTTGTTGGACATCCCTCAGCTCTCTGTTTCGGGTGCAAGGAATGGCGCACCTTACATATTCTATACCCGTCAGGGGTAAGCAATTCCTCCCGTACAATGCTGTGCTGTTATGCGTTTATGTTTTTGCGTATTCTGTACCTACTCATTTTTGAGTACTTCCAGCTATATTCCGTACCCGATTTTTGCACACAAGCCCCACATTAGAGCAGAGGTGATGTCTTCAAACTCTAAAGCGAATACAGGTATGAACAGTCATAGTTCCCTTGTTAGGTCTAAGCAACAGTAGAAAGGAAAGTAAATGCTAATAATGAATGCTCAGCCATTTAACACAGACACTGAAAGCAGGTAAACGATACAGTATAGAAACAGAGGCACAATTGCCTGGCACTAATGCCTCTGGATACCTGACAAAGTAGGATCGGGTGAGGAAAGGATGGATCTAGAAGGCTGTCTGCTTCACACCGAGTTATTAGGTACCTCCTAATTGTTCGACCGTAATATTATGAATTAGTTAAAAGTAGGCAAAATAAATAATGAAAGAGAGAAGAAAATATCTGTGTTTATTAAATAAGTTAAATAAAATACCAGTGACTTCGTCCATGTGGCAGCTTTGGTATTGCTCTTCTGGTTTTAGTGCCAAAAATCTACCTAAGATTACAATTTATTTGCTTCTTACTTTAATTATAGGGAAGACTGATAATTAAATACTTTCTGAGGATAGGGTGAGGAAACGATAGATCTAGAGGGCTAACTGTCTGTTTCACACCAAGTTATTAGGAATCTTCTAATAGTTCGAACGCAATATTATGAATTAGTTAAAAGTAGGCAAAATAAATGGTAATGAAAAAGAGAGGAAAATATCTGTGATTAATAAATTAGTCAAATAAAATATCAGTGACTTCGTCCATGTGGTAGCATTGGAATTGCTCTTCTGGTTTTAGTGCCAAAATCTGCACAAGATTACAATTTATTTGCTTCTTACTGAAGCAAACATTTTCTGTTCGTAGTTAATTTCTCTCCATATTTATCAGCCACGCTCTTGGGTGCAATATGAAGCAGGATTTCTATGTTGGAAGCACAATTCTTTCTCTTCTTGTGTGAGTTTTTGCGGCTATCAGTTTCTTCTGGTCACCAATTGTGCCATCTTATTTTAAATAAGAGTCATGAGATCTCTTGTTTTCAGGTGTGGTTCAGAGTGAGATAAATAAAATTTTGGAGTCCAATTTTGTAACAAATAATTTGTATTGTCTGGAATACATTTTACTTGAACTTTCCTAGTCAATCATTGCATGTTACCTCCAGCATAACGATAAATTCTTAATTCTTTAATAAAAAGATTCCATTAACTACATAAAACTCCTTACTCCCGCACGTCTACTTATCACTAACAAGATTACAGAACACATATCTTCTTATGAAGATTATTGATTTGCCATTACTATGCAAATCTTTTCATCTTTTCACCTCAAGCAAGATTATTGATTTTGTTTTGTATTTTTTCTCTAGCAACCGTTCATCATTTTTTTACATTGTCCTTACATGGCCCACTAATACTCAGATCAGAAAACAAAACTCATTTCAAACCAAAAACTCCCGTTACATTACTCACTTTAATTTTAAGGAAGATTGATAATTCAATAATTTCTGAGTGCAAATCAAATGTTAAATTAATCTAAAATCAAAGAACTTCGTGCTTTTTACTATCAACGTATTTGTAAAGGCATATTTCTTGGTCTTTATTTTGCTACTTCATTCCGTATAAAACACTTTCATTTGACAATAAACAATTGACTTTCGCCCACCGATCTTCGGTTCACCTCGGAAATGATGTTCTCAATTTAGTAATTACGATTGTACACTGTGCTTTTCAAAGGTTTCATTTTCAGTGATAAATCACGTTATGTTATTTTCTACGTGATGATTAAAGATAAAACCGCAGATGGTAGAGTGTTTCGATAGAAGAGGAAGAGAAGAGTGGGGGGAAAACAGCAGATCACTTTAAGCTAAGGGATTCGTATCTCGGTTATCCAGACGTTGGCCATAATTACCTTTTAGCGATTCTTATCGCAGTATAAACTTTTTTTCTATTGCCTTTAAGCCATGTACACTTCAGCAGTATAATACTTCTATCAGACACTTGGGTGCCGGTGAAATATATTAGCTTGAGAAAGAATTGGTGGTACCTACAAGAAAGGAAAATTAAAGTTCACTAATTAAATTTGCAGTTCACGAGTTCCAAATGCGCGTATCTCGTTTCAAATAAGGAGCACTGATGCGTTTAAACTCCCGTTTTGTTACCCGTGTCTGTGCAGAACAGGTTTTTCAACTTAAGAAGCAATAAAAACCAAACGAAAGAACCTGATAGATTTCAGAAATGATTTACTTCGTGTAATTTCATCATTTCGCACCTAGAATTTCTTAAGTACTGCAGAAAATCCGGCATTTGCTTTCAGTTAGTTATTCAGGATGCATTAAATAAAAACAGTCAAGTTGTTTTTCTGTTTATGAATATATTTACCATCCAAAGCTTGATAAATATATTTCAGTTATATAATACAAATTATTTTCATATTGGTTGTTTTACGTAATTACGACTTGCTCAGCTAAAATGAAAGATTTGCTGAAGATGCGAATGACCAGAGCACTTATATATATATATATATATATATATAGATTCTTCCTTAAGAGGTACAACTTCTAAACTTATGATTTAAGATTGAAGCCCTGTTTCATAAAACACTAAGCATAAGTTACATCTCGTGAGTTTCTACATAACCCTTTACGACTTTATCTCTCAAAGATTAATTCACAATCACAAGTGTTCATATTATTGGGCTATTATTGCACTATTGTAATGGTTAAATACGTATAATTACGAGGACTGTTGAATAAAGAATGATCATAATTTTTTATGGTCATAATTTTTCGCACTAAAATTCAATCTTCTTACATTCTGTTAACTTAAAGAGAGTTTCATTGTTGGTATTTCTCGTTCCCGCCTGTGAGAACCAGGCAAGTTCAGACATGTTCAGTATCGCCTACCACTGCAATGGAGGTAACATGCAGTTAAAGTTGATGTTAGTGGAAGATCTGGTGTTTCTTTCAAATGTAATCACTGCTGATGAAACCTGGCTACATCACCTTGATCCTGAGAGCAAACACCAAAGCTCAGTATCGAAATATCTTTCATCACCAACCCCCCCCCCCAAAAAGCAAAAGTAGTTGCTTCTGATGCCAAAATTATGGTCATCTCATTCTTTTTTTCATTGAATGGTTGATCAGCATGTACATTGCATCAACGTATGCAATCGCTATTCTTTTTACAGACATAAGCTGTTAAAGAAGAATTTAAAAGTTGGATTCTTCGAATTTTAACAGACAGTTGTCCTTAATGTACACATGTTCGTGTCGGACAAAAAGAGAAATACAGAGTAAGTCAAATACAAGGAATCACCAAAATATCTCCGAAAAAAACGGTGGATCGTCTATATTATATATGAATATTTGTTTGAAATGGCAGGAAACAGAAGCTTCATCTCAGGGTCAGAAGGCCAGGTAAGAAAACGGTTTCTAGACACGGCGGTCTTCATTTTGAGTCCATGACAACGTCCGCCAGGATGCAAGGCCTCCTGCCAATGAAGCCATAAAAACGTCATTCCTAGAGACCATTTCAGGTCATTCACTGTGCCCTACCACACCTCCAGCGTTCTATACTGTTCCAAACCTTACGCCATAAAAAAAACAGTAACCTTGACTCCGGGAGGTCCAGTGTATGTTTAAGGAAGTAGGTTAAAAGAAACGTTAGCTTACTATTTGTTCGCCATAAAAA
This sequence comes from Mantis religiosa, assembly GCA_030765055.1. Taxonomy (NCBI): domain Eukaryota; kingdom Metazoa; phylum Arthropoda; class Insecta; order Mantodea; family Mantidae; genus Mantis; species Mantis religiosa. The sequence goes on from CM060955.1 coordinate 83,229,844, forward strand.
AGAGAGGTTAAAATAATGGAAGAAACGGGACTTTTTATGGCCCTTCCTCCCTCCCTCCCCATTCACTCTCACATAAAGGAACTGACCTTACCCTATGCACGAGCTTTGTCCCATAGTTTGTTAAATGTATGTCCGTTGTTAACATTCAGTTTCCGGTACAAAGTGCTTGTGAAAGAAAAACGAAATGAATGCGCAGTGTTGCGTGACTCTTACATGCACCTGAAGCTTGCAGGTGACGTGAGTGTGAAACATTTATTGTATTTTCTGGGCAAAAGATCTTCGCCGTTATTTCTTTATTCACAAACGCAATGAAACTAAAGATATTTCCTTGCATAATAGTGCCCGAGGTCATTTCTATTTCTGTCTCAAGAAATATCATAAAGCACTAAACCAATTTTGTTTATACTTTCATTATTCTGCATTTATTTACGGCAACATTTATGGTACATGACAGTTGCACAATAACTACAGGTTATGGATAGTGAACATGAAAAATTCAATGTCATGGCCGGGATTTGAACCACGGATCTCCTGGTTTCCGTCCAGTCACTCTAACCCATTGAGATACCATGGCCAACGTGCCGTCCTGACATTAAATTCTCCAATTGACTCATATATTTTCTCGGTAAACCACTAGGGGCTCTCGTATTTGAGATACACCGTTTGTGGCGACTTAGCATCGTAAGTACTTGAGTTCCAGACTTCATTTAACTCAGTTTAGTTTTTCATGTTGACTCTATCTATAAAAAATCTTAGCCTATATACGGCTAGTGTGAAGAAATGATTAATTGCCTTCTGTTTCTATTAGTTTAATTATTCAGAATATTCTTTGATGTTATAATAGCACCATTTCTTACCTGCATTTTAATATTTCTGTTACACTGTTTACATGCACTTATTTTTTCATTTATACCGGCTTTGAACTGCAATGGTCATATCGTCAGCCGTTTGGAACATATCGATGGTGTTAACTCGTATTCGTTGGGTTTTAATCACTAGATCACGCACACATTCGCAATCTCATTCATACTTCCAGATTATGGGGAAGATGGGGAATTATCTTGGTCGGAGAAAAATCCCCATTCCCACCGCCGGGAATCGAACCCGGGATCCCTGGAACGGCAGGCCGGTGCTCTATCGACTGAGCTACGGGGCCAGCCATGTATTTTTTAGTATGTTGTATTTTACTCGGTTTTATATTTATTTCTTCATATTAATATCTCTGTTAGATTCTTACGGTTTAAATTTTTGTTTTGTTGTGTTGCATTGCCTGGTGGAGTGGAAAATAAAGGCCTCTGAGCTTTAATTTACAAAAACACAAATAATGTTAATTATATATAAATAAATGAACATAATGTAGTATTACCATTTAACATGTAGCGCAAAATATTAAATTGTTTAGATTTTTGTCTGTTTATGTGCTATCACAATTTTGTTAACAAAATTAAAATTATTTTCATTATATTCATTGTAGGTATACCTATATAGAATATTAGTCACAATAGGATTACCCGTTATCCTTTTCACAGAAATTAATTGTACGAGCTACTTACACGCCCATATATTCTCACCCTTGCTATATAACAGGTTATCTATACACGTTTTCTTTGGATGATAAAAGTGCCCCTATCTCGGGCTGTCACATTATTTTCCCGCAATGTTCGTGCATGTTAGCAGACAATCGTCTTTCCTTGACATGAGACAGCTGTCTTCTCATATTCTCTGTGCAGTGACAGCAGAATTTAGCGATACATAAATTACATAGCGGTATACACAAATACTGAGTCCTTTTTTCCTCTCTAGTCTTTTAGCCTCTAGGTCATTATTAAGCAACAAATTACGGCTGACGCTTGTAGCTACCGCGTTATTCAGTTAAATATAGCAATATATTCCAGCGCCACAATTTTGCTTTCAATTTGCACTCGACGTGCAATTTTGTTAATGGTTGTAGTGTAATTAATCAATGGAATTTGTGAGTCCAGCGTTTAATGGATATTAGGAAAACTGGATACGCATTTGGTTCGGTGCGCATGAACGTTGGCTTCCCTTGTGTAAAAGATTTTGAAACCCTCGCCCAGATGTAATAAGCTAAAGGGCACTTCATCGGATGGTCATCATAAGGTAAGTGCTCGCGTATGTATGTATGCTTTCGTGGAGCAAAATATAACAATGACATAAAAGGGTGTTTTCAATTTAGCTCTGGGAGTTTATACAGAGCATCAATGGCCTATAGCGTAGGGATGAAATTAGCTCTAAACCGAAAATTCACTATACAGACAGTTTGAATGTGATATTATTATAGGGCTAGTAAGTTGAAAAATCCTTTTTTCCTGTAGTATTTGAAGATGAAGCCTAACGAATATATGTTAATTATGGACTACTCAAAAAATAGAGGTTTATATGTCTTTTTCTTTGCCATTTTATCTATTTATTTTTATTTGAAGATATTTTTTTAGAATATTTGTTTGTACTTTTTGCCCATTTGTAACGTAAATCTAATTTCTTTTAACTAATTCGTACTCCTAAGATTAGCTATGCAGGTAACAGATGAGAGGACCCTTTCTATTGTATTCAAGCCATTAGCACAGGCAGAGAACTTTGTAAAAAATATCCTTTATTTTTCACCACAAGAAATCACTCGTTTCATGTTTGCACAAATGACATCCATTGATGTGTAGAGAAGTTTTTCAATGTTTTTGCAACGTGCTGTCAGAAAATATAGAATAATGTACACCTAATAATTTAGAGATGACTATTGTGATATACTGCAACGCCAACTGAGGTAAGCTTTCTGAAATTGAGTTTCTGTAACCCGAGGGTGTTCCTTTTTATCGGTAACCCAAGTTCCTTTTCCCAGAATGTCCATTGCTGATTGCTAAATCAGAAAAAGTTTTTCTCGCCCTGAGTGTTGCATATCACATATATCATAACGTAACACATGGCGTAACAGCCTGCCAACCAGACTATCGGCCTCACGCCCACATACTGTACGCCCATGACAAGAAGGCTAGAGGGGTATAAAGGGCAGAGGAGCTTGAACTGTTTATCTTCTCCGGTAGCGGATCTGTTTACTAGTAATTGAGTGAATGAGAGTGCATATGAGTCACCCATGCTGCCATATCTAATGTTTGTTGCAGCGATAGGTATTGTGTAAATGTGAGCTATGTGACAACGAGCCTTCCATCTTTGTCATTCTCGGAAGGCGGGCATACACCACGAGGAGACAGCAAAAGTGATTATGTTGCACATTCCTCTAGCTTGCCTTCTTGTCCTGGGCAATCGTTGGGTTATCATCTAGTTACAAGTAAGACGTAGAACGAAATTTCAAAATCATCACATAGTGACCAGGTGTAAAATGATTTGACTATCGCTTAAGTTTACTGTAATTGCTATTCCCAACATACCTAAAATATGATAGTGATAACTTCTGCTAATGTTTATCTGGGTTAGCCTGAAGTAGGAGAAAGTATTTCTAAGAAGAGCTTGTACAAAAATAGAGAGCAACTCATTGTTTAGACATTGTGTTCCAGATAAAACTTTTGATACCGTTCTTTAAACTCTTTCTTATCAGAAAATTCAAATTATTTTAGCTGCAAGTTACTTTACCACGCTTGATGGCATTTTAATTTTCATTGCTTGTATGCATACAATATAAATCGAAGGGCAATGAAACAATATCCTGTTCTTTCTTTTAATGTTTAACGTTAATGATTAATGCACTCCTATCATTACTTCATACAAAGAAATGCAGAGTATGAAAGTGAATAACATTAACTACGTGTGCAATTTGTTTGGATTTTATACACGTTGAATTTCTTTTGCTTTAGTAAGTTGATATTATCGGTGTTAGATATTCAGATCATGTTTTCTATCGAGGTTTAAAGTGATTTTAAATTTAAATAATATAAATTGGAAAATAAATCTGTCCAAGGCTTAAGAGCAATTAATCTTTATCTTAAGTAAAGATTACGTTATACTGGAATGGGGATGTCATACTTTAATGGAGTTCCCATTTATCGCTTAATTAAGTTTCCACACGAATTAAAGTAATCTCCAAAAGCTGACAGTGGACGGCATAACAGTTCAGTGGTATGACTGTACAGTCAGTTTTTATAAACAATACAACATACCCTAAAGAAAATACTACTCTTTCTGCCATAAATCTATGTTGTTCCAGAGTACAGGTATAAACAATAAATACTAAAATAAGCTTAAAAGTTCCAGAATATAGTATATTCCTCCATTATGCAGATAATTACTGAAATAAAATAAGCTGATGTTTTCTTCAAATTAGGAAATACTGCAGTAATTGCATTTAAAACTGCTTCACAGTGAGTCTAAGCATGGAAACCTTATAAGTAAGGATGAGAGCCTGTTTGAAGGTGTTCAAAGGCCACTAATCAAGATTTCAAGCACTCCACTTTTTTACTTTTTGAGTTGGATGCATTTATTTGTTCCTTTGAAGTCAACCTATCGTTGAGTGCAGACATAGTAAGTTAAATAGCCACAAAGTACAGCTGATAAATTCTTGTTGATTTCAAAAGAGCCATATGTCCAGAACAGCTTAAACAATGAAATATTGCATATACACGGTTTCCTCAAACATCGCACTTTCTAAGTCTAAAATGGGAGACATAAAGCTGCTTGCATTGTGCAAGAAGCAAACGATGCTTTAGAGTACTATTAGAGTACTCTTCTTCAGTGGCCGACAGTTTTGTGAGCACAGAATGTAGAAAATTACAAAATACCTGTTATACATTCATTTTTGCAAAAAGATGCGTTTACACGAGTTATTTTTGCCTTAGGCGTTGCCCTCACTAAGTTATAAGTTGATTAAACCGATGCATTACACATCTTGAAAGCTTTAAATTTATTTGTCACGTATGAGAGCTGTTCAATAAAGAACGATCACAATTTTTACGGTCATAATTTTTCGCACTAAAATTCAATCTTATTATATTCTGTTATCTTAATGTGAAACAAATATGCCGTAGTAGTTTCATTTTTGGTACACCTGGTTTCGGTTGTGTGAACCAGACAAGTTCAGACATGTTCAGTATCGCCTACCACTGCAATGGAGGAAACACGCGAGGAAGAATATGCGGCTATGAAATTCAGCTTTCGTTTTTACAAACCTTCAGTTGAGGCCTATGCAATGTTACAGGAGGTCTATGCAGGGTCTGTTCTTCCCTACAGCACAGTTCGAAGGTCGTTTAAAATGATAAAAAGGGGGAGACAGTCAATTTCAAAGGAAGGTGGAGCCGGTGCTTCAGTTACTATTCTTACAGATGAAAGCATCAACACTGCTGCTGCCATTGTGGGAGAGGATCGACGAATTACCTTAAGATCACTTTCTGAAATACTGAACATTTCATTGGGTGCCACCCACACGTTGGTGACAGAAACATTACACATGAGACGCGTTTGTGCGCGATGGATTCCAACAGTGCTGATTTCCGAACAAAAGGACATTCGCATGCAGATCCGCATGCAATTAAAATTGATGTTAGAGGAAGATACGGAGTTTCTTTCAAACGTAATCACTGCTGATGAAACTTTGCTACATCATTTTGATCGTGATAGCGAACAGCAAAGCTCAGTGTGGATATCTCCATCACCAATCCCAAGTTATGGTCATCTTATTCTTTGTTATTCATGGAATGGTTTATCACCATTTTATGCCTGCATACATATCAGTAACTGGAAAATACTAGAGGGACGTACTAAAAATATTGAAAGCCCATATCAGGCGCAAAAGACCACATTTTCGTGAAGCAGGCTGGATGCTGCACCTCGATAATGCACGGCCGCATATTGCCAATGTTGTTGCTGATTATCTTGCAAAAATCAACGTGTAGTGTATTCCTCACCCTCACTATAGTGCGGATTTAGTTCCATGTGACCTTTTTCTATTCCCTAACTTGAAGAAACGCCTTCGTGGGAGGCATTATCTGTTATCAGAAACAGTGGTGAAGGCTGCGGAGGCGATTTTGAAGGATTTCTCAAAAACTGTTTTCCAGCATGTTTTTGAAACTTGGCAGAAACGCTGGGACAAATGCATCGCATGCAGGGGAGACTGTCTTGAGAAGGACGGGTGAAGGTACGTTGTAAACAAAAAAAAAAAAAAAAAAAAGAAAAAGAAAAAAAAATTGTGATCATTCTTTATTGAACAGCCCTCCTATTTCAAGGATGGCTCTATGTCCTTTACAAATATTTAGCTTTTGCCAGAAAATACACACAACATATGTAAACAGAATCTGCACAATGCTAGTTATTACCGATATCTCTAAAATGTCAATGGAATTAAAAGAAGAAAAACCTCCTTTTAAAAAATTATTTTTTTTTTTTCACTTTTCTCAGAACTATACCAGCTGGACATTGGGCTTTCTGAAATAGTTGTTTCAATTAGTTATGAGTTACGATTCTGTACATACATGGTACATATTATTATTATTATTATTATTATTATTATTATTATTATTATTATTATTATTATTATTATTATTATTATTATTATTATTATTATTATTATTATCATTATCATTATCATTATCATTATCATTATCATTATCATTATCATTATCATTATCATTATCATCATTATCATCATTATCATCATTATCATTATCATTATCATTATCATCATTATCATCATTATCATTATTATTATTATTATTATTATTATTATTATTATTATTATTATTATTATTATTATTATTATTATTATTATTATTATTATTATTATTATTATTATTATTATTATAAGTATAATCTAAAAGATAAAGTAAGCTGTTTTACGCCAGATGCACGTGGTAACCAGAGTTGCTTATCGAAAAAGGTGGACTCGATTCGGATACAACTGTAGAAATAACAAAATTGTGATGAAAAATATTGTAGTAATTTTCCATTTTGGCTTCGTAATTAATACTAAAGTGGTAAACAGTTCTTCTCCGACGTCTGACTAAAGATTAAATAATCATTAGCTTATCTTGAAGCCAAATATAGGAATAGCACTTAAAAATATGAGTGTTATTATATTTTTTCTCTTTATATTCCATTCAGGCTATAAATATAACTATTAGTTATTTGCCCTAAAAAGGTATCTTGCCTAACGGTGAAGACATTATAAAATCCTATTATAGCCGTATGTCACGTAGCACATGTTTTAATGCTTCGGATAAATTACATCATCCTTTAAGATACCTCTTTTTCTCGTAGTATTAATCTTTTAATTATTACAAATTCTAAGGTAAAACGTGTTTCTCCGCTTCTGACAAAATCCTGAAGAAATTTGAAAAGTTTTCCTAATAGAGAATCGCCATTGTGAGCGTTTTGGATGATGTTGAACCTAGACACCAACGTTGAAATTTAAGGGATATTTTGTATTTGGATATTTGTATATTTAATTTGTATATTTTGGACTATCAACAGTGTTTTTAATTTTGTAACATGTTTCCTATTGACAATGGCGTTAGCTTGTTACAGTTGCTACTGGTTTTTCTGTGGGTTACGTACATTGCATCATACACACACTCTCACACATATTCTTACTCACTTTAGTACAACAGACAGATGCTTTGCTAATTAAGCTACGGAGTCTGCTCCTTGGGGGGTTTGAAAGTTTTTGTTGTTGCAAAAAGCAAGGGTTAAAACTGTTACATGGGGCTGAGAAAGGTATGATGTTTTTGCACGAAAAGCAAGGGATAAAAACTGTTATGGGGTTTGAAAATTCAAATCAATAACAAATAATTTCTGACGTAAACACTTAACTGATATTAAGACTTCTACATAGTAAGGTTTTGTCTATTTCTTGCAGTTTAGCTCCAGAATAAGTCCGGAAAGTCATTCAGAATAGAAGGAACTCAGGTCCAAATGACTTAAGTATCGACGGGTCCTTAAGACCTCACCCACAAATGTACACTTACTAAAGAGAACTTCACAGGCTATTTTTATAAAATTAAAGACATTCTTTCAATTTATTTGTCATAACTATATTTATGCCGTTTTAATATAAATATAGGAGCCATTTATGAGAAAAATTAATTTCAAAAATTTTCAGATAAAGAGTGAATTGGGAGGTTTTTCTGTACAATTTTCTTGTTACTATCCTTATCTTAAAAACACCAAGTTTGCTACTTTGTTTATAAGTTATGTGTTCACAAACAGGAGTCTTTTAAAGATTGTCTTATTTACATTTCTTTAAAAGCCATAAAAGGCTTGTTTTAGAATAAGGCATGCTAAAATTGTTGAAAGTCAAAGTAAAGTAAACCATACATCACAAAAGGGCCGAAATAACTGGAAGAGAACATCTGCAAAGACACAAACTGTGTATTAAAAATGCATGGTTTTAAATGCAGAGTTCTTGGTTTAGCAGTGCGAAGCATTTTTTTCCCATTTAGCTGTAACAGTTTTTTAAACAGAGGAAAGTTTCTCTATTGGCACATAGTAAAGAAGGTAACCCACTGCAGATGGGAGGTCTAAAGCCCCGAACGATTGCCGCAGCTAAGGAGAAGAAAAAGAGGTTGGAGTCGGTACGCATTGAAAAGCCATTGGAATAAAATATTCAAGCCTGTGTTTGGTGAGTCTGGGAAAAGAGGAGGCTTTATCAAGCAAGAAGGACCTTCGTGTTCTCTAAGTAACGGTAGCATGGGTCACGTAAACTTCTACTGTGGCTCAGATCCAAAACAGGTTCCAATTCCAGCTTATTTCTTCTATATATCTATTAATTTACACTATTCATTAACGAGAATAAGCGGTCAACGGATTTCGGATAGCACAGGACAAAAAGTTTGGCTTGTAAGGAAATTACGTGGAACTTCGCAAATAGCTTTGCAAATAAAGCTGGAACGGAAAATCTCCTAAAGCGTTATGCGAAACAATGTCTCTTCATTAATCCTGGACTTGGTAAAGAAAGGCATAATACAGAAAGGCATAATACAGATAGAGTCCGAAAAATAACTTTGTTGAGAACGGTGCAATGCTAGAATAAATATAAAAATGAAAACAATACTTGAAGGAATTTTTTCTTAATGAGAAAGCAAAGTACCTAATACTAATACAATGCTTATACAAATTAGTATGACATACTAATGTTATAAATTAATTAATTGCTTATCATCAGAAGTAAGTGCTATATTACTATATTCTGGTTTAAGATACCATTACTTGCATTTCAGTCATCAATATCATATTATAATTTTGTATATATATATATATATATATATATATTTTTTTTTTTTTTTGAAGAAGTACTGTGAATCCCTGAAAACTTAGATACAGAAACAAACCCACAAAGAAGCTACGAGGTTGTCCATCGAAGAGTGGTTGCACATATTGACACAGTTGAAGTCGGTACAAACATACTGGACTAAATCGTGTCGTAGCTGCTGCTAATGATGATGATGATGATGATGATGATTATCTGTATAATCAAGTTTTCATACAGTAAATCGTTGACATGTTTTGATATATCAAAGCCTACGCTCTCTCTTGACACATCAGGTTTTTGTCCTGGTGGTAATAATATTAATAATAAAGTTATGTCAATCAACTACTAAACCTGAATAATTTTGTGGACTCTATATAAACTAACCACAATTTTGTACCCATTTCAACAGAGTCTGAAATACGTATATAAATGTTGAAACACCACATGAGAAGATTCATTCACTCCTGTTAACATTCGACAATATTTTATTGGTTGTGTAGTCAACTTTTCTTCTTTATTCCATACAAGCGATGATTTGTGAGATATGCCTATAGCGACATGTGAAGGCGATATGTATACCTAAAAGCCTTAATCGAGCATGAGGTATCGTGCCTATAGTTTGTAAGGAAATGCTAATTTCTCAGTTCTAGCACTCCACGTAATAACTTCTGCTTCCCTCTTTTCTTCGCTGCTCAGTCAGAATCAACCTGTGTCATGTGTATGGGACTGGTGTGGACCGTCGTTGCGAAGCATGTCTTCCAGCTACTCAGTTGAAATTTTTCCGTAGACCCACCCTTTTGCAGCTTATCCAGGCTTCACTTTTGTCATAGGGCAGTATTGAGTGCCAGACTTGGGAAACAAATCAGATGGAGCCCAGTTGTCGAATCGTTTTCGCAAATATTAACTAATGAAAAACACTGTGGGAAACCAAAAGCAGCGGTATATTTCCGCCACTTTACTGTTCATAAATGTTTAAAATATTAAAGACACAAACTTTCGATTACTGCCAAGTGAAAATTACATTAATAAGATTGACACGCTATTGCATTTGTTACAATAACAAATATGTTACATTATTGGTAATAATTCTATACCGTAAATTTACAAATTATTTTATTAAATTGTGAGTTATAGGTCAAATAACAGGGTTGAATATTTCCTTCTTTAACTACCTTCCAGGATTAAAACAGGAGGTGAAAGAATCAAAAAGGTTACAGTCAAACAAGCAACAAAGAATCCTCAAATAGTTACTTCTAGGATTGAAGAACCGTCGGACTGCTCGAGCTGCCTAGAGAGGGCGACGAACGACCCGGTGACCAGGCAGCTTCTAGGGGCTACGGAGAGTAATCGTTTGTTTGAGCAAGCATCCGTATGATTTGTCCGACACTACCATTTGAGAATGATAGTGATGATGAGCTAAAGGGAGACGAGAAAAATAGGAGTGAAAGGGAAATGATAGGAAATTTTGGCAGTATTCGTCTACTGATCAGAGAGAACCACGAATAAACCAAGTTCAGAGCGGACGGCCTACGGAAATCGAAACTGGACTTCCCCAATGCAAGCCTCACAAGTTTCAGCAGAGCCACCTAGCTCAGTAAGAAGTAACCATATTGCACATGTTCCTCAACTTGAAATACTACCATGAGCCTTAGAAATGTAGGGAAGATCTTGTCCTTTTAAAGAAACGAAGTAGGTTAATAGCAATTTATAGCACACGAAGCATAAATTATAAATACCTGTAAACTATAAAAAATGAAGAAGCCATATGTCTACAAACGTTCAACTACCTGTTTGGAGGTACACTTTAAATTTGGCTTTCTCTGAAGCTTAGATTGTGTTTGTAGAATGTAACCAAAAAAAAAAAAAATCCCTTAATTGAACAAAAGACATATTTATTCTCAAGCGGCAGAGTATTTGCATGCGTTAAGTTATATATCCAGCGAAATGAATCCGTGTTAAAGCGTGAGGCTCACATTATGAAGATTCGGGTTCGATTCCAGATGACCAACCACTCTGGCAATGGGGCTTCCGTGGTTTTCCCTGATCAGCAAGAAGATTGCTGTGAAGGTGTATTCTACCCCTGCACTACTCTCTCTCCAATGTAATCATTTTCTTTCACGAAATAGATCGACTCCGCGGCTGTGTGTCTGTTGACTGCGGACAAATGCTTCAGAGGCTTGCGACTTGGATCTATTTATCATCTCCTCAGAGAGCGATGCTTAGTACCTCTCTAATGGGTAAGATTTTCTCCGGTTGCCGCTGGAACTTTCAGCGGTTTGGGCAGACTACCAACCAACGCTTGCCATCCGTAGAAATGGAAAAATTCTGGATGATGGTTGTTGGATAAAAATTACCTTTATATGCAGGAATTCTAGATATGTATATGACAAAGAACAGTAAAGAGAATTTTCTTAGGCAACAGTTTCTTTCCAATGGATTTCATGTTTTCAATTAAAACTTCCGTCCTAGTAAGCAGAATAAAATAAGACAGAAGGAATCTAGTCATCTCTTCAGTTCGGTCAAAATTGTTAAAAACAAACAATTGTTATTCTATCATAACCTCAAAGTGAATGTAATTGTTTGTGAATTTATATGAAGGCATCTTCATTTTGGTTGCATGGATTTTGCACATACAGATTGCGGATTCCTTCACGAAGATATATATCATATGAAATACTTGTAGCTGTGTTGTTTGGCAAGATGTTTATCCGGAAAGTTAATGAAAAAAGTGGCCACTAGCCATCTGTTGGGAGAATGTGGATAAGATAGTCACGTACTCGGCCTTAGGCCACTCTTGTGGTTTCTGAATACAGGCCATCCTCTTGACTTGAGGCAGCATTCCATCGCTTATCCTGACCCGTGATCTTTTTTTTTTCTGTCTCTTTCTCTGTCCTCTAAAGTCCTCAAAGTTAGAGTAACTTTCACCGCATTTCCAAGTTAAAACAGCCGTTGGAGGGAAAAATGCATAACTAATGATGATTGCACATCTTTCCTTCCTTTTTTCAACCTCTCCTCTTCTATTCGCTCTCCTACTTAACCTTGGTGCCAATTCTATGATCTTTCCCCCAATCTAGTCACCCACACTTATCTTGTCCTTTTGCATAGCCAAACAGGTATTGTTTCTGTTATACTTCATTTTATATTAATTATAAACATGTCCCATGTTTTATTTATATGTGTGCCTTCCACAGTAGCCTAACAGTATTAATCAAACGCAGCATTATATTTACTCGTCATTTGTTTTTATGCTACTCTACAACTTATTCTTATTGAAACTTATTTTATTGTTTATTCCTTGTATATATTTTCACGATGAAGAAGAAATGTTTTCACTTATGTATGTAGTATAAATCAAATATTAAAGGCTAAGATTATAACAACCGTAAAACGAAACATTAAAAAATGACAAAAATAAGGGAGTACTGCTAAAATGTGAGAAAGCTTACAGAACGATCTAAAATAGTTGGAATTCGTTGTATCACTAATGTTAGTTTAGTTTGACGTGAATGAAATATTTTGAAGCAACCAACATTCTTCTTTGTGCAAATATTTTATGCTATCAATATCAAATGCAATAATAGTGACTGCGTGCTCAGGAAAGACAATTTAACGTATAAATTTGATTTTCATGTCTATTGTACGAGTGTATATGAACTATATGTGTTACATCTGCCTTATATAATATATTGTATTAATACAGCTTTTAATTTCTTAATCAAAACTATTTCAACTGTTTCAGTTGTTTAAAGTACAACAAATTTGAATTTTATCCATGCTAAAGGTTATTTTGGCTGAAGGACATTCCTGGAAAAACTTCAGGAGTTTGTCCTTCTGTCAGTGCCTATTGACTGATTGAAAAGAGTATAAAATTAAATGTTTTATTGGCATGATAATATAAATTAGGCACTTGTAAGATGTCGCAACTACTTTTATATGCATGATCTTATAAAGGGGTACTCACAGATTTCAAGGAGAGTCACTTTAACTCTTTCGTGTAACTCCAAACCTGAAGTAGGCACGAGATTTAGATGCAGGCTTAAGTTAGACTATCATCATCATCATCGTTGACGTTATTATTGCTCTTATTATTTATTTGTTAATTTTTTTTTATTAACATGTTCACGAATATTTTCCTCTGCATCAGATATTATTTATTCCTTTGGCCCTTGGATCCTTCAGATCGGATAACAGGATGTTATGTTTACCTATTCTCCACTTAATACTTCCAGACTCCAAGGAGATTGTGAAATAATCCTGGCTATCCTCCAGCCAAGAATTTTAGAAGGACCTTTGAATTTGGAAGCTTAACCACCAGTCAACAGAGGTATTCTAAATGTGTGTTAAATATATCATTTTGACTGACTATCATCTCTATGAATGCTGTGGTTATTTACATTCAATTCAAACTATACTATCTGAACATTATATATCGTTGTGCTTCAAGAACATATTACCTATGCTTAATTATACATTAACAATAAAACGTATTGTGAAGATTACTGTTTTAAAATATTGTAGAGCTATTGTAGCATCATTTTAATTTTAAATACAATTACTCCATATTAAGGCTGCTATTGGACTTGCAGTTATTCCTTTAAATTCCAGAAAAAGTTAAGTATGATATACGTCGGTAGCGTTTCATTGTGCTATGCTGGCATTAAAAGAAAGGAGAATTAGTGTTTATGATATATTACTACAGAACAAATGAGAGAATTTATAAAAGCTGCTCGTTTTGATATTGTCTTGATTATCTTCAAGTAAACTAACCACACCTATATTACTCATTTCCGAGAACCAAATGATTAGAACAACATACCTTTAATATAAGTTTTAACCATAGCCATCAAATTAAATCGTAGCCTGGGTTTGGGAGCTTCTGAAAACAAAGGAAGTACGACTGAAGTAACACATCTGTCTTCAAGACAGCTTGAAGAAGATTTGGTGTTTTGGAATGCGAGGCAGTAACGCAAGTCTAGTTAAGACGACGGAGATTTTGTCGAAATACTTTTCTATTCAAATTAACATCCAGACAAGTTTAAAACGTGACCCCACCAAAACTTCAGCTTGAGTTTGAGCGCCTTCTGCTTCAAGTTTATCCCCAGCCATTTTCTTACATCCTTTTGGACCACAAATTCTCCGTGTTAACGCCCGTTACTTTAGAAAGAGAACAACGCAGAAGAGAAACATGTAACGAAGAAAAACAATTAAAACGTGTACTACAGGCCGAATTAGATTGGATTTGGGAGGAATGGATTCTCTCTGCATCTGGGTTAATTTCAGTAATCTTCAAAGCTACAGCTTCTACGTGTCAGTTTATGCAGCTGGTATAATAACTCACCGTAATACGATTGTCAAATGAAGAAAGTATTTTGCTCTCGTTGGTTAGTGTTTGCAATTATGTAGAGATAGAAATGTATGGAGTTGTGGAAGGATTTTAAATAGACGATGCTTAGCCAAATGGTTGCGCGGTAATCTGTGAGTTTTGCATTTGGGGGTTCCCGGGTTCCACACCATTCAGCTGTACACTCTGACCATGGGGTGAGGGTTTATGGCATATGGGCAGGTGTCACACATGCTTGCTTAAGTAAAAGAGCACTCCTTGGTAGGCGGCCCGTTCATCGCCAACTCTATGCAGCACTGACGTTGCGACCGTCTTTGAAACTGAAATTCTAGCGTCATCCCCCAGTTTCTGTGGCCAGAGTTCTGTGGTTCCTTCTCTATTATATAACATATAATGCAGGAAATAATTCGTAGTACTGGGATGAAGATCACAATGTATTGTTTTTTTAATTAGATTCTTATTTTAATTTTTCACTTACTTATTAAAGCTTTAAGTTCTGCACGTTAGAGCGTTATTCGAATTTCTTTTTAGTAAGAAAATCGCGTATGTCAGAGCGCCTTAATTTCCTTCTTTACCTTCGGTTGATAACCACAGTTCCTCTTTACTACTGATTATTTACCATTTTTGTGGGGCTGGGTGGTTTATCCCACGTTGTGTACCAACAGAAAATGTCCCTTGCAGCTATAAGAAATGCAAGCACTGATGGTTAGAATGAGAGTTTTAATCTAAGTCCCACCCTGCACCTCTGCTATGTAATGGAGTTTATTATTTCAGTTTTGTTACAGGTTTATTGAACAAATGCAGCATTATCTTAAAATTTATTTTGATGACTTAATTACGTTACCATAACCCATTATTATTCTATATTTTGGAATTCAGAAACAGTTTTTTGAAGCACTAGGTTTTGAATATTGATTGTTAGTGTAACAAATACAAATATTTTGGTAAGATTTGAACAGAAGTTAAATAGCATACTCGCTTTATTGCTTACATTTAATATAGAGCATCAGTGTAAAGATTTAATGCCCTTATGTCCTCATTTCAGCGTTTATCTAGAACACCATCCACTGGAATATAAACATCTATGCGAGTGTAGGTAAAGGTAGATCAGGTAATAGAGGGAACCTGTTGCACCTCGACCCGCAATACACCTGAGGGGAGGCGTATGGTCTGCAGGAACGGACGATGTAAGTGGCAGAAACTGCTAAGTTCTCTAAGTTACAGACTTCACCAGCTTGTTGTCACCATCTGAAACTGACGGAGAGTGGATCAGAGATCCTCTCCAGCGGAAACCGGGAGAAGCTCAACTCGGCAGTGGAAGCCAAGAAGTACATAATCGCATGCCTCAGTGCCATCTGTTCGCAGTCGACAGATACACAACCCCTGCAATACGACAGAGGGAAAGGAAATGGGAGAAAGGAAGCCTCAGTAGAAGATAACCCACTCCAGCTTTCGTCTTCCTGACGTAAAACCTATGGTCAGAGTGGGTTACAAGAGGTCAAACCAGGAACCTCCTGAATGTAAACTTCACCTTCACCTTACCATCGTGGCAACTCATTCGGTTGCTTTTATATGTATTACTTATGTTATAGGGGGAAAGGTTCATATTGTTTTTAATATGCATTTATACCAGAAGGATAAACATTTAGTGTGTCTTGCTGCCCAAAATAAAAAGGCTGATGTTTGTTGACAATTTCTTCTTTAAGTGAACTTTTAACTGCATATGTATAGGCTATTTAAATTAGAGACTTCAGTGTCTTGGTTTGAACGATCTATGGGTTAAATCTACCACAAAACGCATGGAATGAAAACCTTCCCCCACTAGTCCATTGTTATAGGGGCAATTTCTTAGCGTTATGTTCCAATGACGTTAAAAAGTCACAAAAATAACTCATGAACTTTATAGCTCATAGATGTGTTAGGTGAATTACGAAACAACTTTAATAGATATTAATGCATTGATATTAATTTACGCTCGTGAATATGCTTAGTATTTTGTGTTAGGCCACTATTATCAATTTTTCTAGCTCTTCACTTTTATTTCGTTAGCTTTTTAACTGTACAATCAATGATTTTCGTATGAATAACTAGCTACATGCATGAACTTCGCTTTTCATCAAGCAGAGGTAAAAGATGGATCTCTGGAGAGTTTGGAAAGGTACAAATCCGGAGGGGGGAAAAATCAGCTCAGCTATTGACATTCACAGTCGATGATATGTGTGTACAGAAGATTAAATTAATCATGGAAATACTTTGAAGGTCTTATATCCAGACAACACTGAAGTTTGTACAATGGCACTCTATGTGGTTTTAAGCATAGTTGGAAAGAGACGATATCAAATAAAAACGACATATTCACAATTTATATGTTTTGTAATATACTATATGCTATTTTGGTGCAGATTGTTAACTTGAAAGTTCTCTTTGTTCAACTTTGGAGCCCTTTTTTAACAGTTAACTTTTTAACGTTTTACATCATAACAAATTTCAGCTTCAGCAAGAGTTAAGTTACAAGTATAATGTTTCATTTTGCTCTTCAAACCTCAAGATTATTATTTGAACGCGACTTATCAATAAAAGTTTGCAAAAAATGACAAAAGGTCACTTGTCCTTTTTAATAATTAAACTGGCAATAATAGTAGAACATGTAGTTACACAATTAGTGTTTTTTCTTGAGTATCTTACAGTTTTATAAAACGTTCGCTGTGATTGATTTATCCGTAGTCCATGGTACCTGAAGACCAAGCTCGGGTTACACACACTGAGCTCTCTGGTCATCAGAATAGCATTTTGACCTATTGACACATGGAAGTTAGGAGATAAAACACTTTCTTCAGCTCAATATTGAATAGTGCGATACACATAAACCTGAACCATTTCAATAGGACACGCGGGGAGAATATAATACACAATTGGGAAATTACAGTACCCTATTTACATCTCAGAGAAAATGTTGGAAGTGTCCCCCACCAGCATCCATACAATGTTAGCACTCGTCTCACCATATTCTCTGAAGTTTTTCGGAGAGTATCCTCGCCAATGTTACTTATTTAGGTTCGAATGGATTCCTTGAGAACATCAATTGTCCGTGACCTCTTCTTGTACACTCTATTTTTTAGATATCCCCACAAGAAAAAGTTCTGTGAGGTTAGGTCAGGGGATCTGGGGTCCACAGACCTTTAGAGATTATTCAATTACCACAGAAACTTGTTACAAGTTCCATGGTGTCATGAGACGTGTGGCACGTTGCTCCATCTGGCTGGAAATAACCTTCTCTCAATTCGATATCATACAGCTGCTCCACAAATTTCTTGAAGACACCCATATAAGCTTCATTGTCTACAGCTTTATCAAAGAAAGTAGCACCAACCATCCATAGATGCTGCTGGAGCACACTTCCAACATTTTCTCTGAGATGTAAATAGTGTAATGTAATTTCCCTATTGTGTATTATATTCTCCCAAAGTTGCCCAAAAAGTTGTCCAAAGTTGCTCATCTCTTGATGGATAGAGTCAACATGAAAAATTCAATGCCATCGCCGGGATTTGAACCACGGATCTCCTGGTTTCCGTCCAGTCGCTCTTAACCTTTGAGCTACCATGGCCAACGTGCCGTCCTAACATTAAATTCTCCAGTTGACTAGTATATTTCCCCGGTAGACCACTAGGGGCTCTCGCATCCGAGATGCACCGTTTGTGGCAACTTACTATCGTAAGTTCTTGAGTCCCAGGCTTCATCATTTAACCCTTATTATTTTAGTTAATTGATGGAAATTAATCATTTCTCCACACTAGACGTATATAGGCTAAGATATTTGATGGATAGAGTCAACATGAAAAATTCAATACCATAGCCGGGATTTGAACCACGGATCTGCTAGTTTCCGTCCAGTCGCTCTTAACCTTTGAGCTACCATGGCCAACGTGCCGTCCTGACATGAAATTCTCGAGTTGACCTGTATATGG
Organism: Mantis religiosa; assembly: GCA_030765055.1. Taxonomy (NCBI): domain Eukaryota; kingdom Metazoa; phylum Arthropoda; class Insecta; order Mantodea; family Mantidae; genus Mantis; species Mantis religiosa. The sequence goes on from CM060955.1 coordinate 83,248,358, forward strand.
TAGCTCAAAGGTTAAGAGCGACTGGACGGAAACCAGGAGATCCGTGGTTCAAATCCCGGCCATGGCATTAAATTTTTCATGTTGACTCTATCCATCAAATATCTTAGCCTATATACGGCTAGTGTAGAGAAATGATTAATTTCTATCAATTAATTAAAATATCATCATTTGTTTGCAACTATAGGAGCTGGTAGCAGATTAATTGAACTCCGAGATGTTAAGGATGGCATTAAAGACGTTTAGGCTGAAAAATGCTAACACTACATATGCAATTTTCGTACTTTTGATGGGTATGATTCTCAATGCTATTATCACTATTTTGTATTCAAATGGGGGAATAATATTAAATTAGCATTTAAAATGCACTCATATGGAAATTAACCAATGCGTTTATTGTTATTTATTCTGAATTCCACACGAAAGAAGATAACTAATTAGATGCGTTATTCCAGAATAAAATTAGCATCTATGGTGATTCAGCTGCTAGTTTTCCTGGATAAAATCTTCCATGATGAAACAACATGTGAAACATGCAGTACTGTTGCAAGAATGGTGTTCTCTTTTTCCACATCAAGCAAATTATTTTATTGCGGTTATAAACATTACCAGCTCGCAATTCCGTCTTTGCATGCGAATATTGTCCCGAAGTCGTTTTCAAAAGTTGGTCGTAAATTCTCGCATTAGGCACGCTCCATCACTGAAGTACAGTTCCGCTCCAAAACCCTCCCCACAGGAAGAATAACATTTAATTTACAGTGTTTGTTTTCTTTTGCCTCTCAGCCAAAACCTCATATTCTTCACGCAGATGATTTTCTCACGACAATGCCACCGAGATAATGCAACCCTTTTGCAAGTACCGCCATTATCGCGGCCATAAACTCACCCCTATACTGGGGGGAAGAAGCATCAAGTGTCACAGTGCAAATTTTCTGGAACCACGTTGGCTAATTCAGAAATGTCTGTTTAGGGTAAAGAAGGGTGCATACCACTGAGGGTGTTAAAAGAGGGTGAGAGTCAAGATGGATAGAGCTCCCTTTTGTTGTGTTCAAATAACTTCACTACTTTTGTGGGATTGTGTTTAGTTTTGCTCTCCCCATTGTAAAGAATGAGATTTATACACTGGTGCCCAAGATAGACCCTGGTAAGATAATCATGATAATAGACTTAGAGAACATTGTACATTTATATATGGAAAACAGTTCCAGGTGCTGAGTTCAAAACCTAACCATGAAGTTTAAATTCGAAATGCACAAAAGGACAACAACCCTAGACTTAGTGAGATCAAGTAGTAACTCCTACACACACACACACACACACACACACACACACACACACACACACACACACACACACACACACACACACACACACACACACACACACACACACACACACGCACACGCACACGCACACGCACACGCGCACACGCGCACACGCACTCCCTGCAACAAGATAATTGGAGAATCCACTTCAAATGGGTGAAAGCCCATGTAGGAATACCTGGCAACGAGATGGCTGATAAATTGGCCAAGGCAGCTGCTCAAGATGAAGGACTGCCAATCATTTACAATAAGGTTCCCAGGTCAACGATCAAAGCAGACATAAAAGAAAGAGGACACGAACAATGGCAACATAGGTGGAACAGCACAAACAAAGGGACTCTCTGTAAAACTTTCCTCCCAACAATCAAAGATAGGTTAAAGAGAAAACTTCCCATAACACCAGAACTTACTGCTACAATCTCAGGTTATGGAAAAACTAAAGATTACCTATACAGGTTCCACATTATTGACGATCCAAAATGTACATGCAGTAACCTCCGACAAACAGTTAACCATTTAATTTTTGAATGTAAAGACAGACAACAGCAGAGATCTATATTGGTGGCAGAAGTACAAAACAAGGAGGGAAATGGCCCACAACCAACGAGGAATTAATTACAAAATACTTGAAACCATTTTGCAAATATATTCACTCAATTAAATTATAAAAAGTAGTTAACTTTAAATTCAATATATTTATAAATATACTAATAGAATTAGAGAGAGATAAGACTACAAAAATACTATAAAACAATACAATGCAAGAAAATAGGCTAGTAAAATAGAGAAAGGAACTACCAATATACAGGCTAGGAAAAGCTCAAAGGTGTATATATCAAAAGTAAATTAGGAACAAGTCTGTTAAGCTTATACATTTAAAATTGAATCTGTAAATTATAATGTATAATTATGTATTGTAATGCATGTAATATTACCATGTAATGGGGCATGCAGTTGATACCAATAAAGAGAAAAAAAAAACCACACACACATGCACACACGCACACGCACATATACACAAACATTCCTTACTTTACTTCACATATTCTCTTTCCAACGTCACGTATCTCTTGCTTTTAATTGATTCCAAGACAGTGAAAAATATTCATGATTAATATCAAAACTGCAAACGACATATTTTGTCATGCAATATCTCAAATATATTTTTTGAGCTCGTTAGAGACATATTTAGAAAATAATAAACAATATTCTTGTGGACAAGCACTTCGGTGGTTTGATAAAGCACTGTGTGGAATGTATGCTACATTGGACCGTTTAAAGGGACTTTAATATATGCATTTTTGTGGAATATCTAGGAATACGTTGGACCTTTCATTACGGTAAGAATAGCTTATATTTATTTATTTAATATTAATATACTAATATAAACGCACTCTTACGGTATGATCTATTGCATTCCATTGCCCGCCTCGGCAGTGTAGATGGTAGCATGTCTGCCTCACGTTCAAGAGGTCCTGTGTTCGAATCTCGGTCAGGGTAAGTTACCTGGATAAGGTTTTTGCCGGGGTTTTCCCTTATCCCGATAGACGAATGTCAGGTAACTCTAAGCTCCATGGACCCTCGACTCCTTTGAGCATCATTTAACCCAATTCATTCACCGTCCGATATGACTTACAAAAATAATCCATTCCATTAATTATTATTATTATTATTATTATTATTATTATTATTATTATTATTATTATTATTATTATTATTATTATTATTATTATTATTATTATTATTATTATTATTATTATTATTATTATTATTATTATTATTATTATTATTATTATTATTATTATTATTATTATTATTATTATTATTATTATTATTATTATTATTATTATTATTATTATTATTATTATTATTATTATTATTATTATTATTATTATTATTATTATTATTATTATTATTATTATTATTATTATTATTATTATTATTATTATTATTATTATTATTCAGATCGTCAACATTCGCTTTTGTAGAAACTTCCTTACCTGTCTTAATGCTGTATCTAGGCTACTTTTCATCTTTCTGTGCAAAAACAGTTGACAATTGCAGTCTTCTACAATTCTATTTGAAACAATATCTTTCTTTTCTTCCGACAGAAGTTTCCTCCTTGATTATTGCTTTTTCATCAAAATAATCTTCCTTGTTCTTATTACTGCAGACGTTTAATCTTCCTTTTCCGTAGTTAATCTTCCATCTTTTCCATCTCCCTCATTTTGCTCTCCTCATCTTTTGTTCCGCTGCGGCGTTCCGTTTTTTCCCCTCTTCTCCTCCTCCTCCTCCTCCTCCTCCTCCTCCTCCTCCTCCTCCTCCTCCTCCCATTGTCCTGTTCTTGTTTTGCTACGAAACGCAGGGGCATAAGATATATATTTCGTAATTTCCTTCTCCCTCTTCTTTCTACCTCTCTTTCAAACCGCACGTCTGCTACATAAGTCTTTTCAACACATAACACATTATTTATTTTCGGATATATTACTTCTTTTTCGTTTTGCCCTTCATAACTTAGAATGTTATCTGTACTATATATACTTCAAAAATGATACGAGGTCACAGAAAAGCACAAGCTTTTGCTGTTACGTAATTAAATCCAAATGATATCTTGAGTGATTTTAATCGGAGTTTTCAACTAATGATTGCATTTGTATTTTCTAAGGTGGTATTAACATTAATCAAATACGTTCGAATCTTAGTACATTTTTTGCAGTTGCTTACGAGCATTTTCTTCGCGTACTTTGTTTATCTATATCAACAGTCAGTTTTTAGAGAATAAGCTCTTGCAGAATAACTTTGAAAGTAAAAGGTAAACAGTTAAGAAACCCAGGTAAGTGTAACACTGAAATGTTATTAGATCTAGAAAACAACAAAAAGAATAGAAAGATTTATTCATCGTAGATATGCACTACATGCCCGCCTCGGTAGCGTGGTAGTAGTGTGTCTGCCTCACGTTCAAGCGGTCCCGAGTTCGAACCTCGGTCAGGGTGAGTTCCCTGGATAAGGTTTTTTCTGTTTTCTTTCCTTATCCTGAAAGACGAGTGTTGGGTAACTCTAAGCTCTATGGACCCTGGGCTCGTTTGAGCATCATTTCACCCATTCCACTTATCGTCCGATATGACTTAACGTTGGAGGGCGTAGAATACTACTACATTAAAAGGGGAAAATCTCAAAGGAGAAAAGTGCAATATTTAAAATCTAAAATTAAATGTATAGTTTTTGAAACATTTTTTATTATTATTTTGTGAGACAGGTGAGACCAATGAGTGTTCTTTTATTGTCCATGCAGCCCCTCAACCTCAAGTTCATGTATTATTTCTTTCAATCTCATTTATATGCCACGCATTTGAGCGTCATCGCGGATATAATTGATCAACGGCAATGAAGTTCATTGGTTTACAGTTCTGTTAATTATACCGAGGGGAATAGTTCAAGCGGTTCGGACTGTGGACCGCATTCAGAAGGCCCAGGTTCGATTCCCATGACCAACCTACTGCCCCATGAGTTTTTTCGGGGGTTTTCTAGGCCTCCAGGCGAATGCTGGGTAGCTTAATTACATCCCCCGAATTTCCTGTCGCCATTTCATCTCCATTATCATTTCACATTTATCTCACAACTACTTGTCTGTTTCAGGGTAGAATTGTTGGTGGATGACCCGAGACTCCTTGAGTCGGCCCCCTCTGTCCCCTCTCGCCACATCCTTCCTTCCAGAGATGCCCCACTTGAGTCTTAGTTACAGTAAACCACAGGGTTCGGTGCTGAATTCCCTCTGCAGTAATCCTAATCTATTAATTATTGGACTGCTGTTACTTTGGTAATTAAATTCTTTATCTTACATACACACGTCTATACTTCAGAGAGAGGATGAAGAATAAACTTAGGTAAACGAGCCTAGCCATAGGTGGGAAGCGAACCTAACACCTTGATTTTGGAGGATAGTGTGCTAACCACCAGACCAGAGGGTTAGTATCCTTGGTTTCTAATTTTCTACTGTTTCATTAAACCTGTTGTACATCCAACATCTCTGCCTTGCGCATGTGGGCGTGAGGCTGGTGATCGGATTAGCAGGCCCAGGTCCGATTCGGCTGATTCGCAGTTTGTATTCAGCAAAAATTTCGATACCAAGATTTCACGAGGCATATATGCTTTGAGGTCCCTGAATATATAAATAATATTTATTAGGTCCTGTGTGTATGTGTGTGTGTGGCGGGGGGGGGGGGGTTTCTATGGGTGAACTGCACAACTTTAAAACGAAAGCGGTTAAGAAACAAATTTGGAGTTTAGGTTCATAATTTTACAGGGATACGACATAGGATTTTCAAGAAAATATCCCAACCAACTACATGGATCCATTTCGACAATGCTGATTTTTCTAAATTTGCTCCAACGAATGATATTAAACTGCCAAACCTTTACGATGCCCTAAAATACTACATATGTCCTGCGCAGTGGCGTAGCGGGCTAAGGCAGCATGCCTTTGTTCCTGGCCACGGAAAGCGGCCCGGGTTCGATCCCACCCATGTGGTGGGGATTTTATGTCCCTGATATGGGACCGGTGCCCATTCAGCATAGTGAGAAAAGTGAGGAGTTTACGCTAGGTAAGTGGCCCTGGTCACGGAAACCAACATTCCGGCTGGGGGATGCCGAGTTGCTGACCACATCTCCTCCCCGTATCGGTTGGATGATCTACCTCTGCCGTGCGTAAGTGGGCGTGAGGCCGGCAGTCGGGTTGGCAGGCCTTGGCCCTCTAAGGGCTGTCGCTCCATGGCTTATATTACTACATTATAGAAAATATTAGATATCCATCCTGAATTTTTTGAAACAGACTCTGAAGTCCTTTTCTTTCTAGATAATTTTTGCATATCACCTAAATTCATTGCACAAAGCGTTAGATCTTGTTGAAAGTATACAATTTATTTCAATTCATTTTTTGTTTCAAGACAATCTTTATTTTATCTTATTTTATGAATTTTCAAATACGTACTTTTCTCAGAGGAAATCGTTATCGTTTTTTATACCCTGGGGCGCAAAGAGAATGGAGTATCAAAGCCAACATAGAGGACCCAACACTTAAGCCTATTGTATTCCCTTATGCTCATTGTACCTGCAATAAAACATCCAATAAGACGATTTTTGTAGTTTATCTTGATTAACACGAAGCTGATAGAAGAATGTGTGTTTATAAGAATAGTTGGCACGCAAATAAAGAAGGTCACGCGAGTTCAACACATCAGACCTTTTTTTTTCTTTCTTTTTTTTCTGAAAGAAGTTGGTGGAATTCACTCAGATATGACACACGCTCTTGGCATTTGCCAAGCACTTGATAGTGTTAATTTGTTCTTCTTTTTTCAGCTCAATGTAGAAAGAATGTTTAAAGCCTTGAGTGATCCAGGCGCACCACATGGTATTTTAGATAGCAGTGGTGTCCATAAACACGCCGTAAATAATAACGACTTTATGATACGGTTAAGCAGTGGCATATGTAATACTTATTTCATGACCTTAGGGCTATTAAACACCGTAGCTACGCACCACATATTACAGCTCTGTAACACGCAGCCATGGTACCTATTTATTTCCGTGCTCGTGTAGGTAGGAACAACAACAGATTATAAGTCACTATAGTGGATCGAAATCCGCCGGCAAAGATTGTAACTGTGCATTATACCTGCAAAACGAAGCAAAAGAAAAAGTAATTGCGGTTTAGGGTTACCTACGCAGAGATGGAAAGAAAACACAATTTCCTGACTTTTGAATCCTGAGTAATCATTTAAGTGAATTATGTGTATCTGCTTTTAAATAACGATACGTATAATTTACACGTACCTCAATGAAATAATGATTTACTCTAAAATTTCAATCACTCACAGAATTATCGAACACACACCATACACACTAAAGAAAGTGTGGGATATATTGGCCCCAAAAAGGAGCAAAACGCATAGTTGCTTTTGTGATGAGAGCTTTCAATGAATATACTAGAATAGATAAAAAGGGAAGCACGAAATTTAAGGAGTTAAATATCCTCTTATTGAATAAATAATTACACTGGGCAACAATGAAAATGCTTCGGGCTTAAAAATAGTGAATTTACATGTATTTCCATCAGCTGAATTAAAAAAATCACCATCAAAATGATGTTTTAACTCTTGTTTTGAAGATAAAGTGACATTTCATTTTTAGAGTGAAGATTTTAAATTTGGGGGAATATTTTTGGGAGTTGGAACATCTGTCAAATAACCAAACACAATGAGAGAGAAATTTTGGAAATTAAGTGGTGCAAATGTTAATAAAGGAATTTTTGTCGGACCACGAATAAGAGAACTTGTAAAGGATCCTGCATCTGGCCAAATTTTGGAGGGGAAGGAAAAGGATGCTTGGGAAGCCTTCAAGGTGGTTGTTCATGGATTTTAGGCAACAAAAGAGATGACAACTACAAGCATTTGGTGACAGTGCTCCTGCAAAAATACCGTAACCTTGGATGCAACATGTCCCTTAAGATCCATTTTCTCCACTCCCACCTAGACTATTTTTCCTCATAGTTGTGGAACTGTTAGTGATGAACATGGGGAGAGATTCCATCAGGACATTTCTGTTATGGAACAAAGATATAAGGGCCGTTGGAATTAAGTAATGCTTGTGAATTACTGTTGGTCTTTGTATAGGGATTCTGCGGAACTCCATCACAAGAGGCAAGCTAAAAGAGGACGAAGTCAATAGGGCACCACATGATACTCTTGAGATACGACTATCTGCGAAGTATTTTTCCAGCAATTTAGAACTCTTAGCATGTAATTACCAGTTAAAATAATCAAATGCACTTTCATTGTTAATTAAAATGTATCCTTTTCTCTCAATCCGTTAATATGTAATACTTCCATCTTGTGTATATCATAGAAACTAGAGCTAATAAACATTTTTCATTGTCATATTTGTTTTTCTGAACCCAAAATTAGTAGGAATTGCCCCATGAAGTGCTTGAAACATTCAAAAATTATATTTTTGTTACCGGGTGTTATCTGTTGCGCATATTTCAAAATTTTACAATTTACAACTTTTGGCTACATTTATTTGGCTTTTCCTTGTTACTACCTTGGCTTGCATTACACCCTGGTCTTCTGCTCTGCCAGGTAGCTCTTAATCTCCATGCCTCGTTGTTACTTAATTAACCCCATTCTTCCCCCTCACCTTCCTTTCTTATATTCTTTACATTGCTTGCCCATTTTTCTTTTACTGTCTGCAAGAACTCACCAATACTTCTTACCTCTTATTAAAGGATAACATTGTGGAAGATCGAATCATATATTAAAAACATTTACTTCTTCGTGTTCTTCTTTAATTTCCCTAGTTGTACTACTATCGTAGTGGTAGAGAATTCTTGTTCCTCTATCCTTTTATTGACAAGAGATGAAATACTAAAAAATAGCAGGAAATTTTTTGAGAACAATCCAAGAATGGGGGAAGAAAAGAATAGGAGACTCACATTTGATTTGTAGAGACTAAGACTTTGTTAACTATCGGAAGAGTTCAGTAATGGGATAAACTGGGATGAGCGTTCTAGCAGCCTTCACTCCTCCTCTGCTCGTTTGCTGTTTGCAGCACAAGTAGTCTTCTAGCCCAGTGCTTTCATATAGCTGTAAGCAACAACGAGAGGTAGCGTTTCAAAAGCGTTAGTCGAACATTTAGGGCACAGTATATTTTGTATTTTGAAACATGCAAAGATGCTGCGTTGTACGAGGTGCGTTCAAGTTTTGTTTTTCAAACAAAGTATTCACAGGAAAAATGTGAAATTAGTGCCACTTCTCAATGCAATCTCCCTCTAGGCGTACACATTTTTCACAACGTCGACGCCATGATTCCATGGCTGCTGCGAACGCTTCTTTAGGAAAGTCGCTGAGGCAACAGCGGCACTAGTGAATCAGCGACCGCAGTGAGTGTCTGTCATTGTGGGAAACAAAAGTCGCTAGGAGCTAGGTCTGGTGAGTAGGGAGCATGAGCAATCACTTCAAAGTTGTCACGAAGAAACTCCTGCGTCGCGTTCGCCCGATGCACTGGTGCGTTGTCTTGATGAAAGAGCACACGTCCAACCTTTTCCGTCCGTTTTTCACGCAATGCTGGGAGGAGCTTATTCTTCAAAACATTTTGGTAGGATGCAGCTGTCACCGCAGTGTCCTTTGGAATGCAGGGAGTAAGGATTACACCACTGCTGTCCCAGAAGATGGCCACTAATCATTTTGTCAGCACTGGCGCCCACCCGAAATATTTTTGGTGGCGGTGAGTTTGTATGCTTCCATGGAGCTGACTGGCGCTTCGTTTCAGGGTTCATAAAGGTCATCCACGTCTCATCCACTGTCACAATCGATTGAAAGAAAGTTCCATTCATGCCGTCATCACGCGTCAACATCGCCCGACAGTTCGCCACGCGTGCAGCCTTGTGATCATCCGTCAGCATTCGTGATACACACCTGGAAGAGACTTTTCGCATTTCCAGATCTTCGTGCAGGATTGTGTCTGCAGATCCCACGGAAATGCCAATTCTAGAGGCGATGTCTGCAACGCTCAAACGGCGATCCTGCAAAACAACGTTCTCCACTCGCTGGATCATGTCGTCAGACCGGTTGGTGCGAGGCCGTAACTATCTTGGTTGGTTGTCACCCGATGTTCTGCCTTCATTGAACTGTCATTAGACGCACATTAGACACATACATGGTACCGTCACCACATGCCTCGCTCAACTGGCGATGAATTTCGAACCTTAAGTCATACCGGAGGAAGAATGAAATGGGTGAAATGATGCTCAAAGGAATCTGCGGTCCATGGAGCTTAGAGTTATCCGACATTCGTCTTTCAGGATAAGGGAAACCCCCGGAAAAAGCCTTATCCAGGTAACTTGCCCTGACTGAGATTCTAACTCAGGACCTCGCTCTTGAACGTTCATTTCTTCAATAGGTGTCACACCACGAAAATGGAGAAAACGAATGATTACAAGTACGTTCTTGCAATGAAACGTCGCCATTTTAAGTATAAAAAACAGACGTAACTCTCGTCGCTGCCGCCAGCGTTGTATGCACTCTACAATCCTGCCATCTCTGTCACGCATCCACAAAGAGTCCATGTGTAACTTGAACGCACGTGTTATGCGTATACATGAAATCAGTTTCACCTAAATATTGGAAGCTACCATAAGTAAAGCATACTAAACAAAACTGGATGTGAACAGACAATTGAAATTGTAAACAATACAAACAACTGTTAAGAAACTGCAACCATGTAAACCATTAACTGAGAAATATCTAATTATAATCTACAGATACATTTGGAACAGGGTCATATATGAAACAAGCAAGTGACTATACAAGGATGTTTTAATAAAACTGAGGACAACTGTCTTGATAAATAAATAAATTAATTAATTTTTATGTTCATGAAATAGTGCCTTAGCAAGCTAACAACCTCAATTGGAGTCACATGATATGTATTACTGTAAAAGGTATGTCTTGATATTATTTATTGATTTTTCTGCAAATTTACAAGCGATATTATGTTTAATTTTTCAATTTTTATAATAATGATTATTTGTTTGGGTTTCAAACGCTTATTGTATAAATATTAATGAGGAAATCACCTGACTTCGTTTTGTTAATTCATATGTACCTTGCATTGTAATAGTCATTTTTGTCTTTCCAAAGTTAGGCAACAGCTCTATACAGGCTTAGCTGCGTTACGTCACCCCCTACAACTCTCTCCCTTTGGGCTCGTCTATACTTGGATTAAACCGTGTAGATTGATGATGATCAATAATTTCATCATCATCATCTGTTTCTAACATATACAATGCGAAGTGATTAGTCACAGATACCCAACATACTGCACAATATGAAATTCAGCATCTATCCAAGATTTTGCTTTTTTAGTTAATTGAATTGATGTATTGAAAATAATATTTTGTCTATCATGTATGTAAGTGTCAGAGAAAATATTTTGTATTTGTATTTATTTCACATCTTTCTTCTACATACAATTTCAGTGATACATTGACATTTGTAACATTTCTTTCACACAATAACAAAATGACTTATTCACATCTAACATACCCTTCTGCTTGCCTCGAGTCTCGGTCTCAATACACATAACCCCCGGTTTTCCGTGTATTGGTGACCCTCTTCTCCCTAGTATTCCTCGTTCTAATTTTCTAGCCCTTAATTGTTATTTATTCTTCATCAATCTTAACCATTTCCCCAGATATTCACCTATATTTCTTACATTCTTTTCTCCTTTCACCAATAACATTTTCTTTATTATTAATACCCCCATCCCTAAAACTGTCCCACTTTTCTTGCCAAATTTGTTCTCTCCATATCTTTTTTGTTTGCAATAAAGTATACTATGCCAATTATGTATCCTCTTCTCCACACATTGGGCATTTCCCTGTATCCTTTTCATATCTAATACCTTTCAAATTTTAACTCCTGTCCTTGCCCAAACAAATCCTTCTCGCCCTAACTTATTACACACATCTATGTACTTCTCCCTCCCCCATAACTGCCTTTATTTCCCTATATGTCCTCAATGATCTTTTCTCCCTTATACTGGTAAATATAACTTGGCTATCTAAATCTTCCAGCCTTAATTCTGCCTCTTTCCAAAAGCCCCTATAATAATATTCCTCGTTTCTCCAAATATGTCTCATACCTATCTGTTCCATCAGTTGCTTTAATTCTTGCGCCCACGACTCTTCCCATTTGCTTCTCATCTGCAAAAGAAAACATTCCTTGATAATATTGCTTTCCTCCAAATTGACAGCTCTGTGTAGATATTTCAATACCCTTGAGACACTTTTAACCCTTTAGAGAAAGTAAAAAGCAGATTAAATTTCTGATTCAACTTTTATAGCTCAGTGACGGGAAGATCAAGAATACATGCAGGTACACATCCAATATAGCAAGTTATGCAACCCGCTGCAACTCTAAGTCTGCAGAATGCAGGCATCTATCCTAAGGGCTCCGGCGGATGCACAAGATACGCTCCGCTGTGGGGACCTTCATATTTATTGGGTAATTTGCTACAGACCCATAGTGCATAGCATATGGATGACTATGTAACAGACCTAGCAATTCAGCAATTGCATTATGAGCGTGTACAACTGTGACGCTAGCGTCGAGATTCCGAACTGTGTGATAATAGATAACGGGTTCCTAATTCAGATTGCATTGTAATCGTCGCCATTAGTAACAGGTGGCCATTTACCGATCACAGAGGGTCAAAACAATGCAGTTTCTCGGAGTGTCCAACCTGTGTTGCCAGATGTCTCTATCAAGTTTCCATGCGCACAAATGTATAATAGATTCTGCGTTTGGTATTGAGATAATAAGGGCATGAATGTTTCCGTACTTAAAATATTGAGTATATTATGTATAAGTAGAATACAAAAGTTTAACCATATTCAACCTATGGTTTTAGAGCAATTATTCGTATAATTATAATAAGACAATCAAAATGTTCCGCATGCATTAATTAAGAACACAAGCTCAGTCCTTAAATGGGGAAACTGGAAATACAAGACTGGTAATTACTGCCAACACCTCTAAAGGATTAATTTAAGATTACTTGCACCTCAGTACCGTGCGGGATTGTCTAGGCGGTTTCGTCTATGGCCCGCATTCGTGAGGCACGTGTTCGATTCCTGTGGTCGACCTACCTGGCCCATGGATTTTCTAGGGTCCTCAGGCGAATGCGGGGTAGGTTAATTAGATCACCCGAATTTCTTGCCCTTCCATTTCATATCCATTATCATTTCACATAATCTCCCATCTGGTGATCTCTTTCACGGTAAAAGTGTCGGCGGGTATCTCAGCACTGTCGTGACTCCTTGGGTCGACCATCCTCTACCTCCTCTCGCCTCATCCTTCCTCCCAGGCATGCCCAATTTGGGACTTAGATACAATAAACTACAGGATTCGGTGCAGAATCTCCTCCGCGACGGCGGGTGTCTCGGTGCTGTCGTGATTCCTTGGGTCGGTCGCCCTCTACCTCCCCTCGCCTCATCCTTCCTCCCAGGCATGCCCAATTTGGGACTTAGATACAATAAACTACAGGATTCGGTGCAGAATCTCCTCCGCGACGGCGGGTGTCTCTGTGCTGTCATGAACCCTTATGTTGGCCGCCCCTATCTCCTCTCGCCTCATCCTTCTTCCCGGGTATGCCCCACTTGTGGTTGAGGTACAACCCTACAATAAACTGCAGGTTACATTGTGGAATTCCTTCCATAGTAATTGAAATGCTAATGCATCTCAGTCAATGATTAAAACATTTTATAAATTCAATGGATGAAGTAGATTTATATTTTTTAATAAATGTGTCAGTGGCAAAAGGTGGACACTATGTTTACAACTGCCCATTGAAACATACATACAAACGAATTTATACAAAATGTGTTACATTTTCAATTAGCTTTTGCAATAAAGATATTTTTCCCTAAAGCTTAACTTATTTCATAGAACATATGGCTTTCATCGTTTGTGAGAATTATTGGTGATTTTCTCTGAACATTTCAAGCGCATGTGAGATTTTCGGTACTTTAAATGCCATAACATTCCTTCATAATGACATTGAAGCATAGTATGTAGTCTTGGAGCGAAAACCACTTTTCAGTGTGCAAAGCAGTATTCAGTTATTTGAAAGAGTTGAATCTCTCTCTCTCTCTCTCTCACACACACACTCTCTCCCGCTCTGTGCTCCCTCCGCTCCCTTTCTCTGTTTTTCCAGTACTTCCTTCATTAACAGTTTTTAAAGAAAATTGATGGACAGGCAAAGGCCAGTTTCCTGAACTATAGGTTCCCTCAATATCAATCCTTCGGATTTGCTTGTGTCGGCACACATAATAGCTATTTCATTCAATGGGAGTTCCAATTGCAGACACATTATCAACTTGTTTTTAGAGCCTGGAAAACTATTCCTTAGTGTTTGAATGCAAGAGATAATCATGGTCAGTACGTGTGTAAAAGCAAGAAAGGATATTTTAAACACTTCTTATAAGTTCACTGCTTCAAACAGATTCTGTGCCATTGTAAATTGTTTCAAAACAACTCAATATGAAGTTCTTTCGGAATCGAACAGTTTTCCTTATTTTGACGTCAGGAACATACCATAAGATTTATCGAACTGTGGAGAATGTAGGTATTTGAGAGGTCAGAGGACGTGAGATGTTGAGGTGTTCCGTTCCTAGAAAACGAATTTTCGGATAACAGTTAGTAATATGTGTTATGAGAGAGAGAGAGAGAGAGAGAGAGAGAGAGAGAGAGAGAGAGAGAGAGAGAGAGAGAGAGAGAGAGAGAGAGAGAGAGAGAGAGCGAGAGAGAGAGAATATGAGAGAAAGAAGACTATAACTGTAAAGCATATACTCACGTAATTACCAACCTTGTTAAGCTAAATATATTTCAAGGAAGCAATGTGAAGATTTTAATGAAATTTGCTCTCCTTTTAGAGTGCCTTTCCTGTATATTCCGAAGGCAAATATCGGATAAATCTCAAATTGCACTTGATTATGTACCCTAAACTCAAATAAAAAGAAAAAAAAAATCAATGCTATAACGAAATGCCTTAAATATATCCAGATATAAAATATTTCCCAAAAATGGGTTTTGAACAACGCAACACATTGTTATTATTTTATATACACATATTTTTTCTTTTTATGAATTCATTAGTTTTATATTGTATACGTGCTTCTGTGAACTGAAAATTGATGGGGGATTTATGAGACGGTTACTGGCTTAGATTTATGTACATTGTCCTTTTACTGCATGTGTCAAGCTTGTCAGGCTTTGTGAGTGTTGCAAACATTCCACCTACCTTAATTCAGAATCTAATTTGGAACAAGAAATTTCAACACTGAAATTACTGATTATAAGATTGTGGTGTAAGAAAGGCGGATGCAATATACAAATTTAAACAAGAAAGTAGTAACGTGTTCATACCCAAAGTTTTACAAACATAGAGTCCAGTGTTCTGTAATAAATCTCAAGAAACGAAAGCAGGACAGAACATGGGCAGTGCTGCCTTCAGGCCACAAGTTTGTGTGAAAAATAAGGTGGTGAAAACATCTACAGAATGTTACCCACCAGATGGTATTGCAAAACAAAACACTATTATGTTCTTAAGGATGAACGCCATAGATAAATAATATACATGGTCCTGTCAGAGATACCAGGGGTTATAAAAATGTTTTATTTCGTACGATACAAACGATTAATACATCAGGAGAGCTGTTATGCTGCATAATGTCAAGTGGAAAGATAAGTTGAAATATGCTGACCATCAAAAGTGAATTAAGGCGGAGAGGAAGTGAACCCTAAATCATACGGTTTATTTCAACAGTGCATGTTTATTAACTCTAGCATTTCCGGGTCCTTTGAGGACAAAACAGAAATACTATGAGCTACGGGCAATTGTTTAGTGAAATTGTTACGACAAAGAATTATTTTCCTATTACTTAAAAACCTTTGAATTTAGATAGCAGCCGAAGCTTTGTGCAACATTTTTTCATATTCCTATTTACCTTTGTTCTGTTCTTTCACTAATGATATATTCTATGGAGATCCACATATAGATATTTTTTGCATGGTTAGAACTGGAGATACTTGAGATATCACCTGTATTTTATTTATTATTCTCGATGTTCTATCTCGGTAAGGGTGAGTTATATGGATGAGATTTTTCCGGGGTTTTCCCTTATCCTTCAAGATGAATGTGCTGTCGCTCTAAGCTCCATGGACCCCGGACTCATTTGAGCATCATTTCATTCATCGTCTGATATAACAACGTTGGAGGACGTAAATTACACACTAATAATAATAATAATAATAATAATAATAATAATAATAATAATAATAATAATAATAATAATAATAATAATAATAATAATACCTAATAATCCATGTTCTAAGGACCTGTACCAGTTGATCAAGTCTGCATTTATATATTTTTGAAGTTACAAAGAATATACTATTCACGATGTAAGTAGTTATATTTAATCTGTTGCAAAGTAAACCAAGCATATACGTCATCATAGCTATTATTGTGAATTCCGTAATTAAAATAAATGTGGAAAGAGATTGGGAAAGAGATTGTTTGCATATGTAAGATAATCTCACCATTGAACAAACAAACCTACGCTTTCTTTTAGGCTATAAAGAATCTTCTGCTTTCAATTAATGATTACTAAAAATGCTAAAAAGGATTTACAGCTCCTAGTAATTGAATTCAAACACTGTAGAGCTATGTATAAAATAAATAAATAAACGGAGACCCTGTGCAACAGTTAAATTAAAAATGTATTTATTCAGGCAATATATTGTTATTTGAGAAGGTTTTGACTTCCGGTGGCCAAATAGAAAAGTTGGTACTACACAGAAAATGCATATAAAATGAGACAAATTGGATATTTAATTCCAAAAAGAACACAGAACGTCACGATTTTAGCAGAAAAAAGGAAATCAAGCCTTTTATACATATGCGATGCGAGTAGCAAAATATTGTAATACCGATGTCAGAAAGTTTTTATTTATTTATTTATTTGTTTATTTATTTATTTATTTATTTATTTATTTATTTATTTATTTATTTATTTATTTATTTATTTATTTATTTATTTATTTATTTATTTATTTATTTATTTATTTTTATTTATTTATTTATTTATTTATTTATTTATTTATTTATTTTAAAGCTGCATAAAAATAAATTTTGTCCAGCTAATTTTAAACCGATATTATTTTGTAACTTACAATTGAGAAGAATATTTTTCTGGAAGGTCCTGATTGCGTGCACCTTGTAAGAGCTTAACTTGGTGGCCTGTAAGTGACGAATTCATATTCACTTACTTCACTGATAAGTTAATAAAAACTGTTATCTGAAAACTGTATATTTATCGTGCTGTTTATTAAAGGGTATAGGTTAGAAACCAGCTTCAATAATCTATATATATAGATATATAGGTCATAGTGTACGAGCCCTCCATTTCTACTACTATCGGCGAAGGGATGAAGTAAAGAAACCGCAGGGGACCACAGGATGGCACTCAGACAAGCCACAGAGACGCGATTAGAATAGATGAGATTCCTAACTGGACGCCAGGACCCAGGGCACAGGTGCGGTATTGACATACGCCTTTTCTCACGCGAGGACGGCAACCACACAATGCCTTCCAGTCCCGATGAAGGGTTTACAGTGCGCAAACGTACGCGCCATCTGACCCGCAACGCTACATATCACGAGCCTAAGAACTGACCGGGAAAAGTGAGTGCATGTGTAGGATTTAAGGGCCCGTTGTTAACTCTTTTCGACCGGATACCGGAAATAAAATAAGGAAATGTAACGACAGGGAATTATGCAAAGGAAAGTCAGAGTGGTGGTCGATCACGTGACTCCCAAAAGCGAATCATACACCTTACCGCGGCGCCATGTCACTCGATTTATTTAAGAAACCAAAGAGAAAGTAAAAATATTTCAAATATCACCTGCTGTGAATATATAAAAACTTATTCGAGAACTGTGACCGGAGATTGTTCCTCCGCCAGTTATTGTAGGCTATGTAGCATTTTCAGAGCTTGGAGAAATTTTAGGGAGGGACGTTAAGGAGGCCAGACGTTCCCTGATGTTTTGCCTAAGCAATATAGATTTTTCATCCGTTATTAGACATTCAAGTTTAAAAAGCTGCATGAATGGTGAGTTAGCGAAATTTTAATAACTCCACTTCTTTCGGTTAAGAAATCTTTGTTTCGCCTGTACCATTCTGTGCAAATGGGGCAGGACTCGTGCTTCTCTCCACATTTATACAAGTTTCCAACTATTGACAGGTATGATAAATGTAAACAAAAATCCGGACTCCACAGTTATTTCAGTCACGGTTAAAGTTTGGGAAAGTTACTACGGTACGACGGTACATCTCGTGGCAAAAGAAGAAAGAAGACTTATTGATCAGGGGCGGCGCTCCCCTTGTATCCGTAACAGCTGTTGATGGTGGGAGCCATTGTTGGCCTCGGCACCAGATGGAAGATCCTCCTCTTCAGCAAGAATCTCCTCATCCCCACTCGCGCTTCTTACAGCCAATAAAAATGTCCCAGCATGGCGTCAAAACTTTATTATTGATCTTTTTCTTTGAAGGGATGTTATAGACGTTTTTATCATCCCCCTTCCCAGTCCCGAAGATTGTCTTATGTCACCTGTGTCTTTTGCAATATACATTCTTCTGCTGCGGCACCAGCTGTAACCTACGGATTTCCTACGTCATCAGTCACAGACTTGGAGGTATTAGCTCAGTTCAGCCACAAAGTAATGTGGAGACGACTAAGGGTGCCGAAATGTGTTACCTTCCCATACCCTCTTTCCACAAAATGTGCATTGTTTGCGTAAACTAGACAAAATAAAATATTGAAATGTGAAGAAGTCTTTCCTTATATGCATGGTCTTCTTATAAGCTTTCGTGTGGCATTGCATATGACAAATTAATACTACAAATTTTACCTCAGTGATAGAAGAAAATATTATTTCTTAACATGAAAACTGAAAAAACCTTTATTCCTCTTTTAGATATTTTAAAATACTGTTAAGTAATGTGGAGACGACTAAGGGTGCCGAAATGTGTTACCTTCCCATACCCTCTTTCCACAAAATGTGCATTGTTTGCGTAAACTAGACAAAATAAAATATTGAAATGTGAAGAAGTCTTTCCTTATATGCATGGTCTTCTTATAAGCTTTCGTGTGGCATTGCATATGAAAAATTAATACTACAAATTTTACCTCAGTGATAGAAGAAAATATTATTTCTTAACATGAAAACTGAAAAAACCTTTATTCCTCTTTTAGATATTTTAAAATACTGTTAAAGCCCTTTAAACACGACACCACAGTATTGCAAACTGGGGAGGGAATATTCCGAGCAGTGCTTCCCCAACTTTATTAGTTCTCAAGACCGAGGAAAACCTAGAAAAGCCCCCAGATAGAAAGGACCTTACCGGGATGATTTTAATTACCGATCTCCCGTTTAGAAATGGGTGCATGCCTCAAAATCCTCGACCGTCTTATCAGTTTCTTTTGAATTGCATTGATATCTCATAGAGAAAAACATTTAAATACAACGACATTTCCAATAAATAATTTTTAGAAATGTTTATAACTTTCTTTACCATATAGTGCACAGCAGTTAGGGAACGTATCCTTCCAAACATTAGTTGCTTAAACACAACGTACCTAGATAGAGTCAACATGAAAAATTCAATTTCATGGCCGGGATACGAACCACGGATCTCCTGGTTTCCGTCCAGTCGCCCTTAACCTTTGAGCTACCATGGTCAACGTGCCGTCCAGACATTAAATTCTCCATTTGACTCGTATATTTCCCCGGTAGACCACTAGGGGCTCTCGCATCCGAGAAATTAATCATTTCTCCAAACTAGCCGTATATAGGCTAAGGTTTTTGATAAAGTCAACATGAACAATTCAATGCCATGGCCGGGATTTGAACCACGGATCCCCTGGGACTTAAGTACTTACGATAGTAAGTCGCCACAAACGGTGTATCTCTGATGCGAGAGCCCCTAGTGGTCTACCGGGGAAATATACGAGTCAACTGGAGAATTTAATGTCAGGACGGCACGTTGGCCATGGTAGCTCAAAGGTTAAGAGCGACTAGACGGAAACCAGGAGATCCGTGTTTCAAATCCCGGCCATGGCATTAAATTTTTCCATGTTGACTCTATCAAAAACCTTAGCCTATATACGGCTAGTGTGGAGAAATGATCAATTTCCATCAATTAACTAAAACAACGTACCTATGTGTCAGAGTATAGCAATATACTTTGTCTATGTTCACAAAACAATAGTTATCAGTAAAGTTGTGCAATTAGCAATCTTTATAGGAAAGTCTGCCTTAAATGATTGAGATAATTTGTGGGATTTTGTATAACCATGTTTAGAAGAATTTCAGTATATGTTGAAGTTCTGTTTGTCATATCCATGAGAAGAATGTATTTTGGAATGATAAGAGTTTTTTATTATTATTATTTCTATGTGTGATACAAGTCACTGGTGGTTGCAACTGTTGCATCTATCTTGACGACACTTTGCAAAACTTAACACAACTCATGAATTATGTGATTTGATGAGTCTAGACCAATGATGAAATTTGTGGCTAAACAGGCTTTACGTCCTCAAAATGTTTATATTAGATGGATTGAAGGTAAGAGAGTTCAACATTAAACTAATAGCCTTTCCAGTTGGCTAGATGCAAAGTTTCAAGTTTAAAACTATAAAAACGTGTATGATCGAAAATGCCAAAGAATGGTGTTGTCCTTTTTAGTTGTTTTTCCAGCTGTTCATTTCACATGATATACACTAATGACCTAAATGCAGCCAAGAGTTATGGAGCTTCTTACAGTGCAAAACACTATGTATTTTGAAGTGTTTCAGCGAAGTTATACAAACAACCTGAAACTTTCTGCCAGTTGTTGAAGGAATGAATACATGTGATGAGGACAAACTATTGGCAACGTGGATATGTGGAGCACTTGTGGGTAGTAATGGAATGGATTTAGTTGTATCACATTCAATCCCACTCACAAGCCGCGTAACAAACGAAGGCAAGAATACACCTACAGAGGGTAACGCCAGAAGAGCCTTCCTCCCTCTTTTCTTCTAGATAAATGATCAGAACATTTAATCAACATCAGAAGCTCTTTCGAGTTCCCACGTTGGCAGGTCTGGAATGATCGCTATCAGCTACACCTCGTTGCATCATGGGGTCGCCTCATGATTGCAAAAAGTTAATAGGAACAATCTTTTCTCCAAATTACCACCTCTGGTAAGTGAGGACGGGGCAAGCAGTCGTGTTCTATCAAATTATATGAGAAATAGATCACGTTTTTTGACCGATACCTGAACAAAGTTTCCACTGAACAAGCCTGGAATTTCGCATCATCAGTTTGGAAAGAATTCTGCTTTCACATTAGGTAACTGGGGATGAAGTTATAACTATAGAACATAAAATAGGACCTTCAGATATGAGCTTGTATTTCAATTCACATAACCTTTTTTTTTAGTTAATTGATGGAAATTAATCATTTCTCCACACTAGCCGTTTACAGGCTAAGGTTGGTAGCTCAAAGGTTAAGAGCGATTGGACGTAAACCAGGAGATCCGTGGTTCAAATCCCGGCCATGGCATTGAATTTTTCATGTCGACTCTATCCATAAAAAATCTTAACATATAAACGGCTAGTGTGGAGAAATGATTAATTTCCATCAATTAACTTAAATAATAACAGTTAAATGATGAAGCCTGGGACTCAAGTACTTACGATAGTAAGTCGCCACAAACGGTGTATATCGGATGCGAGAGCCCCTAGTGGTCTACCGGGGAAATATACGAGTCAAATGGAGAATTTAATGTCAGGACGGCACGTTGGCCATGGTAGCTCAAAGGTTAAGAGTGAATGGACGGAAACCAGGTGATCCGTGGTTCAAATCCCGGCCATGGCATTGAATTTTTCATATCGACTCTATCCATCACATAACTTTGCTACATATTCAGTTAATTGTCCTTTAAAACCCTCATTTCATATGCTTAATACCTACTGATCGAGATACATATTTACAGACACGGTTTATTATACATTTCCTTTTAGAAACAAAGGAATACTTTGCATGCCCGAGAGAAAGAGAGTGAAAGAATTTCGATATTTTACTTTAGAAAAGGATAGGTATTTGAAAATTCAAACCAATAAGAAAGAATATCTCGGAAATATTTATTTTCTGTAACGAGATTCCACTTTTATAGTGGGTGCAAGTTTGTGTCACGGTTTGCTAACTTAAAGTCATAGAGATCATAGGATATTCCCCGAAAGATTAAGCTATGCTTACATTTGGCATTAAAATGTATTAAACATTTAGTATCTTAATTAAAATCGTTAAGAATTTTTTGAGAAAATCAAGAATAATGAAATATTTTATAATATATTTATTGGGAGAACTTTCTCCAAAGCCCTAACGTCGTAACTTTGGTAGGTATTGAGCTTTAATACCAAGTTTGGTATTTATAAGATTTATTTAAGTCTGCTGCTTACACACAAATACGCTGCACGTAAACCTGTAGCAGAGAAAATTTAAGCTTTAAATGAATCGAATTGTAGTAATTAAAGTAAGAACGATATTAAGCTTTACTTACTATAAATGTAAATATAAAATATCCTGCTTTGCTTATTATCTTTAACTGGTTAAGCAAATTCTTATAAAATTAATTCGTTCTTCACAGGCGTTTCATAGATTTCAAGATACACTTTTTTTTTATCAATTAAATGTCTTAAAATTATGGAATTGGATATTTTAAAATATTTCTTTTTTGAGAATGAAAATAACACAAGGGCAGTTTGGTGAGGTAATTTCTGGCGTACATAAAGCCCACCTGAGTTAAACATAATATTTGGTTAATTTTCCTATCTCTCTGCATTTCGTAAACCCATTTTACAATTATTTTTGTCTGGGTACTTTTTTGTGATTCATTGAATTTCGTAAGTAGATATTCCCATTGATATGTTATATGGAACTTTTATTTGGAATGCAGTAATAATTTCTTTACTTTCCATAAACAGGCTGTGGAAATACAAAATTTAGATGTTTAAATAATCGAAAAAAAATTATAGTGATCTTTTGGGCAATCCAAAATGTGTTGAAAGAAGCTTATATTACTCCAGCAGCAATTTTTGTTACTCCGATTCGTCTTTATGTTCGCTTAAGGTATGTCTATAGTGAATCAAGCATGAATTACTTTATATATTTAGTAGCTCTAATTTTAATTGAGTACTGAAAAAAATGCCTTAAACGAGATCAGTGATTTATCATCATTGTTCTGAAACAAAATTGCTAGTTGTCAGCAATCACTATTTGCAACAATTAACTTGATCTGCCGTGACACAAGCTAATTTCATTGCAGGGTAAATTACAGGCTTGTCGTCTCCTTGAGATCCGAATCAATAAGATTTGACCTATTTGAAAGCACAGAATAGCTGATCGAAAAATGAACTGCAGTTGTCAGAATGATACTAAAACTAGTGCTTGCTTCATCTCAACTAAACTGGAGTTTAAGGGCACACATCGTTGTATATATTTATATTCTGGTAGATTTGTCACTCCAACTGTGACCTCTACGCAATAGTGAATGAAATTAACATCGCAAACTAAAAGCTCCAGGTTATTTGTAAGGTTCCAAATGGGAATCAAGCAATCCAATGATATTTTGTGCTAAATATAAGATAAAAATAAATAACCGTTAGGTAAGTGTGATTCGGAAACCTCAGAAACATTACTTGACGCTAAGTTCCCACCCAAGGTTAATTTTAAAATGTGCTATAAAAAGTGAGATGTAAGTTCATTATGATTGGCTAAGTAAGATTAACGTTTAATATACGGCGATGCTATATGTTTGAATAATAAAGCTTATAGTTTATGAACAAAAACCTAAATTAATATTTATCGTTTACAGTACCAAATATCAAATTAATTGATTATTTGTTTTTATATAAAAATATTCTGATTTCATATTAATTTGAAAAACAAAGAGTAAGTGGAGTGCTGGTTCTCGTGCGTGGAAATAAAAACTTTATTTACAGAACTTTAGCTGTAGTATGGGCAATAAACATGTTTATCTGAAAATAAAGTAAGAAAGAAGTAAGCTACAAAGGAAAGAATGAAAATAAAACTCGTGGTCGGTATTGTAACGTCATAGTTTTTACTGCTTCATAAACAACTCTTTTATGAGTTCATCCGAAAACTATAACTGATTAGTGATGACAGATTGAAGCTAAAAGCTCACTAATTCACTACGAAAGCCAGCGAAAGTTGTACAAATTTACACTTTTAAGTTTTAAGTTACACATTTCTCAATCTTTCCTCTGCTAATTTTATTTCAAACCTGTTACAGTTACTGCGTATAATCTAGGAAGAGTTAAGTAATTTTTTGACCTGGTTACATTTTCAAGATAGGCACTAGATTACTTGAACCATTTTTAAGAGGCGGTAAACAATTCAAAAATTTCCATGAACCAGTGACTTCTATGATTGATAATTTTTTCTCATACAAGGCAAGATTTATGATGTTTATAGACAGAGTTAAGTTGACAAAAGTACTGAATCATATTTGATGTTTAACTCTGCATTTACTGAAGCCTTTTCACGAATCAAATAAGGCAAATTTTAGAAATAATTTTAGTTAATGTCAAGTGATGTTCAAAACCACTGGAGCACCTTAAGCATTTAGAAAGTTTTCTAACAAAGGAGATTTCAACACGTCCAACATCAAAATTGGCAAAGCTATTTCTGGAATATTATGCAGCTCTGTTTATGTTATGCAGGTATATATGTAAGTTCATCTGTTTTCCCTCGCTCTCACAGTATCAGTGTCTCCGCCTTCTCTCTCTCTCTCTCTCTCTCTCTCTCTCTCTCTCTCTCTCTCTCTCTCTCTCTCTCTCTCTCTCTCTCTCTCTCTCTCTCTCTCTCTCTCTCTCTCTCTCTCTCAATCTTTCCTTGTTTATCTCACTTTTCCTCTTCTTTCCTTCCATCGTCTCCTAACCTCGTTCACACTCTTTCTATTGCCTTTAAAACTTACATGATATTTTGAAAGCGTGCAGTAAAACTACTTTTTTGGGTCTTTAATAGAAATCGAAACATAACTTGGATGTTTAACGGAATACAAATGTTTTCTTATGCTTCCCGTAATAAACGGTTTACCTCCATAAGTAGGTGATGGTAGCCTATCAAAATAAAATAAATAAGTAAATGTGTGAGAAATATTATTATAAGTTGTTGTTTGGAGTACTTTAAGAACAGAAAAACAATTTTGACTTTTTGTTTTATGCCTTACCGGTAGATATATACAACATTTCAGATTTCATAACAATTTGTTTGGTATTCTTAAATAAGTTCGCCACCCCCCCCCCCCCCACACACACACTTACACACACACACTTACACACATACATGAACACATGTCTTGGTCTTTAGGGGTGCATGTTAAATGTTATGGTTTCCACTGTTCATCCAAAATGTAAATGGCACTGATCTGTAATTGTTTTGCACATTGTTGCATATGAAAGGTCTGCTTCAAATGATATATTTCAACACACTCTTAGGATCTAAGGAGCCCATTGCGAGATCGCTGTCGAAGGCCATTATAAACTGCGTGTTGGGTACTGACTCAGAGCGTCGTCGTGGGCTGTGACATATTTTGGCTCTCAAGGCTGAAGTAGAGGATGCTTCGAGATCGATAACCACCAGCGTTGTGATGTTTCTAACAGGATCACGTCTTGGCTTTACCGCCATCTAGGTCCCTCACAAGGCTTTCGAAGTCCTCCGAAACATAGTAACGTGTTCATTATACAAAGAAGGTGAAAGCCTAGAAGAAGCTTTGCACTTCTGTGACGACGAAGAGAAGACAGAAGAGAAGTGATGAAGGAGAAACACAAGTACGCATCGCCGAGGGAAAATTAATTGCCAATTAGTGGTACTACATATGCAACACGCGGACTCGAACACCAACACTTATTCTTAGATAGCGTTTCCGCCACAAGATGGGGACAGCATGAATGTAGGTCTTTGTGTTCAGCCTTAACACTGTTATACAAACCCGATGGAACAGTTTTGACGGTTTGGGAAAAGAAAGTGAAAAGTACTCCAATAGCAGGAAGTTATTGTACTTACAACAAAACTATGCCTTGAATTACACTTTAATCCGACTTATTATTGTGCAGTGTGAACTGCAAACAAAGAGAGGTGTAAAATGCAATACACAATTACTTCGGGCGGTACTCACTCGTTTGCAGTTCTAGCAAGATGAAGCGCCTCATCATTTTTCCGACGTATAAAAACAAGTAGCAATGCATGATGCGGCGTGCAAGTTTTGATTAGGGATATTCTGTTATGTCACATGAAGGGCAAAGGCCTCCTATACTTACAGTTAGGGTAACAGTGTTGACTCCCAACAAGGTGAGCCATTCCAAGTTGTATTTCTGTGATTTTAGTCATTTTCTATAGTTCCTATTCGCACTTATTCACTTGCACTCGCGCCCACCTACTTCTACGCTTGCATTATATTTTGTCGCCCATGGATCTCCATTTCCTTCTGACTCGAGCTTTTGTAGATCATTGCTGTCCTGCTTGTGCTTGTAGAAGTTCATTCATCTGTGTGGTGGTCTTCCTCTTTGGCGTTTTCTTGTGCGCTGGTCCCAAAAGGTGATCTTGTAGGTCCATCTCTTGTCTTTCAACCTTGCGATGTGACTTTCTTATTTCCACTTTCGTTTCTTAACTCTTAGCGCCAAGTTAAGTTTGAATTACGTTATTAAAATAAGTTTTGAGTTGGAGCTAAAACCTGGAACAAAACTATTTGCCGAATGAACTTGACAGTTAATCCGGGTTTTAAATCAAAGACATTACTACTTTCCAAAATGAATTATATATTGAAATAATTAGATTGGTATGAGCGGAAGGTAAAAACACGCAAAATGATCTTAATCATTTAATCTCTTCAGGAGAAACCGGAAATACTCGTATTGCTTGCTGTTCAGCACACCAATATATGCCTGCCGGACCCCTCCTGAGCATTCAACTCTCCGTGTAGTTATTTGTTTTGCAAGCATCGCGTCATTATTTAGCTAAACTTCGGACTTGCCCAAAAGCTGAATATCATTAAATATATAATAATATTAATCTTAATACTAATTCGATTTTCCACAAAGGGAGCTATTATTTGTGGATCCTTTAAAGAGATTTAACAACGCTGTGAACATAAATTTAAAAATAGAAATCTTACATAGGTATAGTAAAGAATGCATTTACATATTCTGGGTCTTGTTTTGACTCAGATAGCAGAATCGAGGAAAATCTGCCATGCCGATCCTCTGAAATACACATTTTAGGGAAAACATTAATGGATAAATGACATACCCTCTGAGAAACAGAACGTTGTGAAATACTTCTTTTCCATGAAATGTTAATTAGCACATCTCTTTGATCCATTCACATTGACATTTGATAACTAATTCATTTATTCCGACGAAAAATTTTAGGGTACAACAAATTCTTCAATTATTTCTGCATTAGCGGAAGCCCAACTTTGCACGGTGCAGAATTTATCGCTTATCTTCAAACAATTCTCTCTCTTCCAAACTTTCACTCTATACTTTGCTCACTTTATATTTCCTACTCATTCTGGCTCTGTTTCCTTCTTTCATTTATCTGCCTTCTCGTACCTTCTCTCATTATCTTCTTCCCCTCTCGCTTACTACGTAATGTTTATCACATATCATCTTCAAAGCTAATAGTAGTACTGTATTTTCAGATATCATAGAAAATCATTAAGTGCAGGTCGATTGCGTTCTTAGGCACAATTACTCCCCATTTTCCGATGCGTCTCGTAATATGAATGAGAGTGTATGTGTGCTTCATTTTTAATGTTTACACAAAAACATAATTAGAATTGAAATTCCTGCGACGTTCAAATTGTAAACGAGTAAGCATTTTTCGGACGGCAATTGTTCTAGAGTTAAAGTCGCTTATATAACCTTAAATACTGAAATAGGGAAAAGCTTGAGAATGTGTTTTCTATAAACCTAAATATATAGTTTACTTCTTCTTCCTTTTCTTTTAAACATCGACGGTTTGAGAAGGTGTTTTAGATATAGAATTACAACTTAATGAGTTACCTTACCACAAAAAAGAAGAAAAAAGAAACAGAAAAACATAGTTGCATAATAGCATATGATGATTTTAAAAATACCAAGCCCTGGGTATTTGGTTCTATTTTGTCGTTAAATGTAGAAGTATACAAAACCCAATATCCTTTCCACCAAGAGCTGCTTTTTGTAGTAAAGAGCACGAGCGGTAAAATAATTTCTGCTACAGTTTCCAAGCACACGAGCGACCTCGCCCAAGTCTGATGGTAACACCTCCAAGTTGAGAACAGTTTCCTGTTAGAGGGCGCGAGGGCGGGGCACACAGACGCCTTCATGTCATCGCGACGCACCTACTGCCCACGCCGGCTTCTTTGTGCTGCACCTATGCCGCCTTCCCCAACAATACGCGAGCATGAATACTGCACTTAAATTGCGTTCTTATAATCCTGACCTCCAACAAGGTGTACTACGCTGTTAACGTATGGGTGGTCGTTCCAACACGTTCTTCAGCTACCAATGTTTTTACAGGAAGTTCTACAAAGAAAGAAGAACTGCCGTCGAATGCACTAGAAACGTAACATTCCTAGAAAGACAGACTATTGCAGTCGATTATAGTCTTATACTTTTTAGGAATCAAAGATTAATGCGTTCTGCACTAACGACATGCAATAAACAAATAATCCTTTATGACCATCGGGTCCACATACATTTAAGAGTACAAATCTTACAATATTTTTTTCTCTCAGAACATTGGTATAATGTTTTAACCTTAAATTCTGAAAATTGTCCTATTCTGAAGAATTTTGTAGTGTTTGTAAATGTTACATTAGGGATAAATATTCGTGGTTTGCTCTCTTAATTTCAATTTTGATATCGGGTAACTTTATATAAATTTATACAATTAGATAATAATTACATTCAGCTAATGAGAGGGTCCAAAGTTTAGACAAAAAAGTTTACTTGAGTGAAATAGGGAAGAGAATTAAAAATTTGAGGGAGGTGAGGTTGTTAGTTATATAATATGGGGGTACTATGCTAAATGTGTATGGCATTATGCAAATTGCAAACTTATATTTTAATTGCTAAAATTACGAACTTTGGTATTGGTACCTTCTGCAAGTAAAATTCAAATTGCCAAGTACATTGAAGAGACTTCTGTTCCAGTTGTTCACTTCCCAAAAGGAATAGTACAATCTTTCATAAATATTAAAGTCCATAAATATTAAAGTTAGAACAGCCTTTTGGTATATTTAACTTAAGAAAATGCTGGGCCTCTTCGGGTAGTTCCAAATTCTTTTCAAGAAACCACTTTTAGGGATTTCCTGCCTTTCTTGTTACTAAATCTTCGAATTCCATTCACTCTATTCATAATGTGTCATTCCAAACTCCATACTCACTAGTATTAATAATGCAATTTATTGTTAGAGTTATGGAAGTTACCTATTTGAATGGAATATATTGAAAAGCATTAAACCTTATGCTCATTTATTATACAAATTGCAACTTAAATTATTCGTAAAGCAGTAAGTATATGAGGAATATTACCCACTGTTTTTGTAATCCGCTTCTTTAAGCACAGAATATATTCGATATCAATTGTCTTCTAACATGTTTTTTGTTTTCGTTGTTTACGTACTGCAACGTTAAGTCATGTGGACGATGAATGAAACTGGTGAAATGATGCTCAAATGAGTCCGGGATCCTTGGAGCTTAGAACTACCTGATATTCGCCTTTAAGGATAAGGGAAAACCCCGGAAAAAACTTATCCATGTAATTCACCCTAACCGATATTTAAACTCGGGACCACTTGAACGTGAGGCAGACACGCTACCATCTACGCTACCGAGGCTCGCTTCTAACGTGGTGCTAGACGTTTGTTTTGTTTTAAAGTACTGACGCAAATTTCATTTGAATACTTTCAGACTGATTCAATCAAATCCCTACGTCTCTAAGATTGACCCTTAGAAAAAATATCGCATTACTAATGCAATGATACTTCCCTTAAAATTGTATACTTTCAATAACTATCTAAAATGTATGGCACATCAAAATGTCAAATCTTGCGTAAAATTCAGAACAGTAAACGCCGTCTTCCAAAGCGTGTTGAGTTTGGCCTTTGTTGACATATACTAGCCCGCACCAGCAACGTCGTTTGTCCTTCATTGGCAACCTCGCTCGTCAACGGCAGTGAACACGTGGAGGTGTTGATTGCCTAGTGTATTATTTTTCAAGTGATGGAAAGACCTGTAAAACATGCTATAAAGTAGACGAATGAAATTGAACATCAATTAGTGCTCGTATAAATTTGTAGACACTTAATAAATTAATATATGATTATTGTAGATTATTTAATCTTTACGTCATTTGAAGAGAAATCGCTTAAGTATCTAGTAGTCATTAAAGTGAAGAAGTACACTTTAACATGCCTAGTCGGGAAATTGTGTCTTAGAAGGTTTGGCACAAGCGCTTAGAACAGCTTTGTTACTTTGATGCCACTTTAGAACTCTTAGATTTATGATGGATACCATTTTCCATAATCACTGATTAAACGACATTGTTAGAAGGGGATGTTTCATGACATCTGTAGCAGCAGGCCCAGGGCTTCCATATGTTGGTGCCTGGAGAAGTAGATCTACTCTCTCCCTCGAAATCGAATCAACCCCTGCTGGGAAACGAATTTTGGAGATTAATTACAATGCTGAGGTACACTTCTAGCAATCACATTCACTCCTGACAGTAATTTTCCCTAACAAATAGTACATTTCCGAGTAATCTAAAACGAGACAGAAATCTCATAATATTTAATACTCGTTGACATTGGTATAATTATTCAGTTTAGGTTAGCCATGTTTAATCAAAATTGAATCACACTGTATAACTGTGATAGGTAGAAAATTAAAATTAAATAATCAATTTAGGGGGCTTTGTATTGTATAAATAGCATTTGAAATATTATTATTATTATTATTATTATTATTATTATTATTATTATTATTATTATTATTATTATTATTATTATTATTATTATTATTATTATTATTATTATTATTATTATTATTATTATTATTATTATTATTATTATTATTATTATTATTATTATTATTATTATTATTATTATTATTATTATTATTATTATTATTATTATTATTATTATTATTATTATTATTATTATTATTATTATTATTATTATTATTATTATTATTATCATCATCATTAGCATCATCATTATCATTATCATCATTATCATTATCATCATCATCATCATTATCATTATTATTATTATTATTATATACATTATCAAAATCATAAAAAATTCGGAGATCTTATACTAGTGCTTACGTTTTGAAGCAATATAAGAGGATGTAAGGTTTTAACAGATTATCTGCAAACCATCGTATATGTATTATGTTCTTTCTGATAAACTATTCTTAATTTAACAGGGCTTTAAAAATGTGATATAGGTAGTCTTCAAACAAACACAGACACACACAGGTACTCACAGGTACGAAAAGTGTGTGTGGCTGACAGTTTTGCATGATAAAGGAATTATTTGCAAAAAAAAAAAAAAAAAATCTCAATTTTTGTTCTGATTTTAACGACATTTAAAATATATGGGCACTTTCTTGGAGGTCGTAAGTAGAGTTTCAATCCATGTTTCAGTGCACAACTGTTGATAATAGTTTTTCCTGTATACGGATAAAGAGTAACAATGCAGTGCTAATAGGTATTCCCAGTACAGACCTAAATAAGAAAAGAGATATTGAGATATTTGCTGCCGTTTTTATGGTAGGTACTTCCAATATGGATAGTAAAACATTGATTACTCTAAATGCATGGGTGCAACGAGAACAGTATGGCAAATGACGTAATAAATGTTCATTCATATGTCCTAAAATTCTTCTTCTTCTTCTTCTTCTTCTTCTTCTTCTTCTTCTTCTTCTTCTTCTTCTTCTTCTTCTTCTTCTTCTTCTTCTTCTTCTTCTTCTTCTTCTTCTTCTTCTTCTTCTTCTTCTTCTTCTTCTTCTTCTTCTTCTTCTTCTTCTTCTTCTTCTTCTTCTTCTTCTTCTTCTTCTTCTTCTTCTTCTTCTTCTTCTTCTTCTTCTTCTTCTTCTTCTTCTTCTTCTTCTTCTTCTTCTTCTTCTTCTTCTTCATTTTCTACTGCCTTCCAGCAAATGCAAGTTTAATGCCTTTCTATTTAATAAATCTGTCTATTTGGACCTCGGCCGTACAATATTTCATCTTCTCTTTGGGATATAACTGAGAGTTTGCTTCGACAAGTATATCAGAAGGCGCTCGATTAATAAGCTCTGGTCATTTCTTTTAATATTAGACTATTTCCTGTACGAAAATAACTTTTTATTCTATATCTTTGCTTCCCATACATTTCTAATAAGAGCACTAGTACTCTATATATACATTTCCTCACAGCCCCAAATAACCTAGTTATTAATACTCATGTCTCATTCATATGAAATTATATTTACTACACATTATTCATATCTTCATTTAGATTATAGATTCATAAGTCATTTCTCAGACATTTAAAATTATTAACCTATTCTACTCACAGTCTTAGCTGCTGTATTTTATTTTTCTTTATTGCCATCATTGCTTTGACTTCGTTAAGAGTTTCATATTAAAAACTCTACAACTTTTGTTTAGTTTGTTACATTTCTTACAGATTTCATTTTCTGATAGGCCTGAAGTACCTGACCGTCTAAAAATAACGTTTTAATTATTCAATCTAAACTGGATACATTTAGGATTTAAAATTCATATTATTTATGAATATGTCGAGTACCATTGGGAATAAGTCATACGCTTCTCTGAGAACCTTGAATAAGGAAATCGGTATTCATTATAACTAATGAATAACTCTCTCTCTCTCTCTCTCTCTCTCTCTCTCTCTCTCTCTATATATATATATATATATATATATATAGAGAGAGAGAGAGAGAGAGAGAGAGAGAGAGAGAGAGAGAGAGAGAGAGAGAGAGAGAGAGAGAGAAATTACTTTGTTTTAAATGTAATTAACGTAAGTCCCGTTACCTATTTTGTGTTATACATCTGCCAACGTAGACTTCACGTTTGATTTAACAGCAATGGGTAATCAAATGACATATACTGCTGCTCAAGGGAATTTTATTCTTTTTTCTCTGATACTGTGAAAGATAATGTTAAGAAGACCAGCGAATTCTTTAGAATTGTTCTACTGGTGATTTATAACTATTTGAAATAGAAATTCTCATCTTATTTAAATATTGTTGCCAGCCCATTGTTCCGAAACAGATAAACAGAGATAACTGGAAACTTCTAGTGACGTGAATGATAAAGAATATTGCATAAAATAAGCCATGGGTAGCTTATTTATCAGACAGTCGTAAAGGGAGTTGAAATGAGAATGTAATCGGAACTGATTAACGTGTGCCTGCAATTGTATTTTTAAAGTGAACGCTTTTGTTTGTGGTCAACGACCTTGGAGGATTGTATTTGTGTATGTAACATAATTCTGCTACTGTAAGGTTTGACCAAAGTGTATTTCTACGGAAATAAAGAACATTTGGAATCTCTGTAACTTGGACTTTTAATTCTACCAACCCACAAAAGTCACAATATACGCGTACAATTATTGCAACTGTAGGAGTATTCAAATTACTTTCGATACAGTGATGTGGCACACTTGACACATCCAATTAATTATTTTTTATTTGTTTATTAGTTTTTGTTTTGTATATACACTTATAAAATATTTTCAACCCTTTAATTCAGGTTTCATGATAATTTTATAAATGTTAATGTGAAAGGACATTCACTTTAAGAGAATATTCTTTGTAGTACTATCAACAAATAGGACGTTTTAAATATTTGAATATGTACGATTATTTTTAAGTACTTTTAAACAGAACCATAACTATGACGTGTTCGAGATAAGAGCTAATTGTTTTTAGTTTGTAATGAAGTTCTCCTTAATTTTCATTCATAATTTATGGCTATTGACGTGTTTAAACCTTTATGCGGTATTTGCAAGCAACTGTTCAAGACCTTTGAACATTTAAATTTTCAAATAAAAAATCTGGAATTCAATCCTGATTCTACAATATAAGATTATTTTTCTATTAACATTTTAAAGAAAGTTATTCTTTTTGAAATTCTTCTGCAAAATTCAGTATCAGCTACGTTTAAAAGGATTTTTTCTTTGTTATTTTCTTAAGTATTTATGTAAAAGCACTAAGCTTCCCAAAAAAACTTTTCCAATAAACTGTGTAATCAAAAACAGCCATCTTAGGTCTTATTGAGAATAAACGGTATAATTGAAGCACTCTGTATAGGTTGACCCAAATTATTGTTCTTATTTCTCTCTTGCAGACAGATACGAGTAAAATGGAACAAAAAATTGATTTACAGATTTCGACCCTTGAGAAACTTAAGCTGGGCTTCCGAACTAGCGTTTTCCTGTTCGATCTTTACGGTGTAGAAGCGTCGACTGAAGAGGTCATCGCGAAGTGTTACGTGGCGTGAGTCACGTCCATGAAGACGTGCATCTATTTTTATTGGTTTCCATCTTGTTATGGGGAGAAGAGCGGGGTGCCTGCTTCTGCAGACAAATTGCCATTCAATCAAGTTGCATTGTCATGGGACCGCTAGACCGGCACATGATATGGCGTCTTAGGACACCTTTCCCCTGTCAGGAAATAGCCCCCTTTTTCCGGGTGCAAATTCTGACGTGACGTAACTCGGAACAAGGAAAGCTTGTTTAGTGTAGGCTGTGATATGTAGCACCATAAGTGGAAACTTCATTCATACGCTCTGTTGTTTAATAAATAAGAAATCGCACATTTCAATGAACTTGGCAAACATTAGTGCGACCTGGCGACCGTCCATGAACTCTGCTCATAAAATTGGCAACCCTCTGAATATCCCGTTCAGGAAGTACGGATTCTTTTCACTCAAATACATTTTAAGAATTAAATTCATATGAAATGTATGCTTTTCTTTGCACTAATGTTGTATACTATTTTTTATTTGAGCTGCAATAAATAAGAAAATGACGTCAGTTTATTGTTTCATTTTACTTCGCAATTATATTGAATTTGTAGACTTCTTTCTATTTTTGCATTATGTGGTTTCCTCAACTTGTCACTTTTATCATTTATGTTCACTGATTACAGTAATAAATAGTACAGCAATATCAATTATAAAATCAACTTTTTAAACTACAGGTATTTCATCCTTTCACTGTTCTATTCATTTCAACTCTCAGCTGTTCTGACTGGTCTTCAAATATTTTTCTCGTCAGCTCATTATTTCTGTTTAGCTATTTCCTAAAACTCGATTGTTTCCTTAAATGGCCTGTGGCTGCGCATTGTAATAAAAAAATAGGTCTCAGCTTCTCTACGATAACATATTGGACGTCTTTGCCGTCTTCAATTTCCATATTCCAAAACGAAATCATTCTCTTTAATTCCTGTCCCATATCTTAAGACCCTTGGATTTAGAAGTATTATAGCTAATAGCGATTGAGCTGTAAATTGACCCTTGACCAGCGACTTCATTCTTCAAAACTTATATTTTATGAGCAGATAAAATTACAAATGATGTGTACTCTATCTGCCATCTTGCTAATGTTTTTCTTTACTTTTATATGCACACAATATGTGTTAGGAAAGAATTATGACATTGCATTACAGATGGGTTTATAAACATTAAGATATCGGTTATGTAGTGAGCTCGGAGTAGCTGTGCACCACATACCAGCTTTTTAATCTCATTTCTTTTACTTTCTAACAAAATCTTCTACAAATTATCGTGTTTATCTCTGGTTTGCTTTGGTTTTCTCTTATTGAAACTGTACCAGCTGTTAGATCGATTGAATATTGATTTTCTTTTTTATTGAACAAATTATATATATGTATATATATAATATATTTGCGGCGCAGTGCGTAAAAAGGAAAGAAATGAGAGGTGTTTTTTTTTTTTTTTTTTTTTTTTTTTTTTTTTTTTGCCTAGGATTGTCCAATTTATGAATTTAATTCATCTGATATGAATTTAAAAATAGTTGAAGGAAATGATTGTAATGCATGAATGAGAAACTTTAAGTGTATTATTACAGCACAAGGTGACATTTAGACAAAAATGTTCAAAATAGTTCAATCTGGCTAATGTTGATTTTTATGACACTATCCCTAGCTACAACTACAAAATAAACTGCAATACCCGAAAATGATACCGAATGTACTGGTAACCAGTACATTTAAAACTTATCAATTTACCTTTTCAACTAACAAAAGCTTTTTAAAAAATGTAACCAAAAAATTATAAAAATTATTCTTAAAATTTACATTACAAAAATCACAAAATTTACAAATTTAAAACTTCTCCAAATTCTTTTAACAAATTAAACAAATTAAAATACATCATATCAATTTATAAAAACAAACATAAATTCAATTATTATTCATACTTCTACACAAATCAATATTTTTTTTTCAAATCTTCTTTATATCAAATTAAAAATATAAATTTCAAATCTTAACAATTAAACAATTCATCTGTAATAATAACCTTCAAAAATTTCAATGCAATTCAAAAGTATTGAACAAACATTCATATATTCAAAAACTTTTATATTAATTCAAAAGTAAACCATTACAATAAACAACTTCAACAACCAAACCAAACACTTCAACTTAATTTATTTATAATTTTAATTTGTTTATCTTATTAACACAAAAATATCAAAATGTAACATCATAATAAAACACATTTCAACTATTAAATCTACTAGATCTTTAACAGAATGTTTTCAAAAATAATTCTATTCTATAATTTCTCAAAACATACTATCTCAAAATTTATCTATCTTCAATTTAAACCAAATTTATATTAAATAACGTAACTAAATAACTTATCAAATCAACTGCTTTAATCCATTCTTCTTAATATGCACTTCTTAAAATAATCCATTCAAATCCTCCTTCACCTTTCACTCAAATTATCCATAATAGTAATCCATAACTCAATTCACTAAAATCCTTCCCTTCACAACAACCATCCAAAAAGCTTTCCTCATTCATTGTCACCACATTATCACTTACTACACTTCTCTCATCAGCAATACCTCAAATTGAACAAAAACAAACAGGAGTAAATATTTAGCGTGTTTCTCTACATCTGGCGTGTACCTCTTACAAATTTATAGCTGGCCATTCTGTTATCGCTTGTTTCTATTAAACAGGTTAATATTTTTTACATTTATCTTTACATTTACGGGCCCAAATGATCGCTATCGATGGGCTGTGAAACACCACTCACTCACTCACTCACTCACTCACTCACTCACTCACTCACTCACTCACTCACTCACTCACTCACTCACTCACTCACTCACTCACTCACTCACTCACTCACTCACTCACTCACTCACTCACTCACTCACTCACTCACTCACTCACTCTTTACGTTTATCCGCATCTTGTTATGTTTTCTTATTTTTATTGTTTAAATAACCTGACATTTATACGCATAAGTTACTCTTTTTTCCTTCGTTCATTTTTTAGCTGACTTAAATAATCCTTTTAAGGTTAAGAGAGGCAATTAGTTCAACAAGTCAAGGGTTCGTTTCCTGTTTAAAGAGGTAGACTCGACAGGTACATTTTTCACTTTCAAATCAATGCTTATAAATCAGAGTACAGATCGATTCTTCTTTTTGAGAGCAATAATTAAGATATTTACTAGATATTGTTGCGTGAGCAGATCTGGTTTTCAGGAGATGGATTGGCTATGGCGTGTGAACTAATGGACAACTGGAACTTAAGAAACTGGAAAGACACGTACGCTCCATAAATCGTGAACCTTGAGACATTCTTCGCATTGTTTCATCGAGCTACATTTACAATTTGTCTAATGGCGTTTACATGCTGCGCTTTCCAATTTATCTAAATTTAAATTACTAATCTTATTTCGTGAGTTTACTAGTGTTCTGTCGAAATTATTGCACACTCGGGTTGTGTAATTTAATTAAGAATGTGGTAATTATCACAAAAATTTCTGGGCAGGAAGATAAAGTATCGGCGTTCAGAACGTGTCTGTTTTGAGCTGTTTGCAGAGGAGAAGATAGTATGGTGAGCTGAGAAGCTGCCGTTGATCCTTTCACAAGCATATGTTACATTTGTGCACTCCTACCATTATAAACAAGTTCTTATTGTATTCAATATCATGTCTAATTGGCTCATTAAGGTACCTGTTCCAATTATAGCAATGATTTGTTTTTTGCAGCAATGATCTGGTATCCATGTTGCCTTGGCCTATACAGATGAGATGAATCCATTTTGTTATATTCTTTTCTCTTAACAAAGGAAGCACAAAAACACTTTACGTTATTATATACAGGGTAAATAGTGTCTGAATTTTAATTATTTTAATTAATTATCTGGCTATATCACACTCCTAACTGCTTGCTTTTCTCCAAGAAGGAAATGCAGACAAGTGACAGTCTGGTTTATCGTTTCAACAGACTAGAGACAGAAGCTGACCCTCTTAAGTATGCCACCTGTAAGTACCTAATAATTTCAGGACGAATTTACTGCAATGCATAATACTAGGATTGCATTAAAATTGTATCTAACTCATGGATAATATAAATCGAACACTGTCATTCGTACCAAAAACATTTACTCATACCACAGTAGAGAGATTATCTACTTGTTGCATACATTTCTTTACAGCACTGTCCCGTCGTGTTTGTTCACGTCCTCAAAATTTACTTCGTTTTATTTTAAAATTTTTCGAAGCTGTAATCACAAAACTACCGAATATGTACTGTGATTCCAATTAAAATATCTCAGGCAACATCCTTTAATCATTAACAAATTCTAAATTCATAAAATCCTCTAATTAAATTACCATTATAATTATATTTTAAAAAGCTAATCTAAGGAAGCTAAGAAGGAAAAAACCATTGCAGTTTGTGTATTCTGGCGTTTCCAAAACGTATTATTTTATTGGTTTTAAAGTTAATTGAAATGTATGCCCCCTTTTTTCTGTTTCTTTGGGTAAAGCACTTTTTTTTATTTACGACCTCCAACGTCAAGTCATATCGGACGATGAATGAAATGGGTGAAATGATGCTCAAATGCGTCCCGGATCCATGGAGCTTAGAGCTACCCGACATTTGTCTTTAAGGATGAGGGAAAATCCCGGAAAAAGCCTTATCCAGGTAACTCACCCTAACCGAGATTCGAACTCGGGACCTCTTGAACGTGAGGCAGACATGCTACCATCAACGCTACTGAAGCGGGCTACAGCAAATTTAGTATAATGGCTGGAAATGTTACCAACAATTATTTAAGTGCACCAAGAAGCAATCTACAAATCTATGAAAGTTGAGCTTTTGAAATTTTAGTAAAAAAGCAATTTCATATATTATGCCACAAAGATGTTCTACTAAGTGTTATACTATTTAAAGAGCATATATGCAAAGCATTTTTATTATGATGCTTTTTATAACTTTATGCAATTAATTAATTATTAATTAAAAACGCTAGAGCATGTACATTTTAATTTCATTTGTATTCACTGCATTATAAAATTCGAATTTATCATTTATAATTTGATACGTACCCAATCTTTGTTGGATAATATCAATCTTTACATTTCGATCTGACAGAGCACACAGCCTTTGTGCGTATTATTGCATGAAATCTGAAGATTCTTTCTCCTACATTTCCGCTGGCTGTTTCCTTATTACCTCATTCGTCAGTAACTCATTCTTTCTCTCTCTCTCTCTCTCTCTCTCTCTCTCTCTCTCTCTCTCTCTCTCTCTCTCTCTCTCTCTCTCTCTCTCTCCCTATATATCTATTTTACTCACCCTCTCCATTTATTTCCTATTCCCCCCTCTCTACTTCTCATCTCCATTCCGATCTTCCCATTTTATATTTCTGCAAGTATTCATCCCACATCCTTTGTCGATCTCTCTGAAACCAGCGTCAGACTTCTGAGCCAAAGAAATATGCAATTGCATCGTGTGGAAGATGTTTTGGCAGAACGTTCTTGAAAATAGACTTACAAGAACGCAAGGTTTATATTTGTACATGCCTATTAATGAGCTTGCGCCCATGCATTCGAAACTTCACTTTATTGGTAGTTTAAATGCGACAATGCTATAAATAAGCAAATAAATACATAAAAATAGTAAACACAAAACTACTATACTTATAACAAACTTAATTTTTATAATATTTTAACTTTAAAGTTTTTCACAATCTTTAGTAGATGAAGCATTGACTGACAAGCTTAAAAAGAACAAAATGGTCAATGTGAACATTATTGAAAGGTGGGAAATGCATACGGTCAGCAGATAACATGTTGCAGCTGCTCAGCTAGGTAGTAGTTTGGCACTATTCAGACTAAATTATACAGTATGTACATGTCGTTTACTAGATCTTTAAGATGCACATTTAAATCTACGACTTTTCTGCTAGGTAGTTCATTGATCTTCGAATATTCGTCACCATGGTTTATTATAATTTTTGGCCTTTGCTGTTCAATTTTTGTAATTACCTATGTTGAAACAGGCAGCTGTTATGGATACCAGTAATTATTTGTTGAAACTTTGTTATTTCTTCCAGTTTGCGACTGTCACCACTCATTAAATTAAACACCATATGCAACATATGAAGACGAAAATTAGGTATTATTAACTGTAACTACACAGCGTACTGAGGTATTCAAATGTTTTACACTAGTCAGTTTTTATCTAAGCCACTTACTGTGCATATTATTTGAGTCGTTTCGAATATTTTAAGAGCTATGTTTAAGGCGAGTTCTTGTAATAGGTAATTAAATACTCATTTGCATAATATAGCATTAAGGTGCAATCCAAGAGCTCTATGAATTGCCTGGAATATCGAGAGAATATTGATCCTCTTTGGCAAGAAATGCATTCTTCAAACAGCTACACGGAAAAAATAAAAATAAAACAGCAAAATCAATGTCACCTCTGCTCAGTGATCCACAGTAGATTAAAACAGAAGAAGAAACAAATGAAAGCTGTATGGCAAACGTATGTCAAAATTTTGTGATTCTTATGACCTGAACAACGGTAAAACAATTATAACTCACAATTTATTAAAATTGGGTGTAACGTTATTTTTCATTAATTTTTTCGTTTTTTAAAACTTTTATGTTTGTATATGAAATTCTACATTAAACATTGTCGTCTAGCATAGTCAAAAAATACTTCACTTCAACCAAGGATGTAATGCCTCTTTGAAAGGGCATTTCCGCTAGCCATTACGAGTATGGGTTTACGAGATTATGAAAAAAAAATCACGGCAATCCAAGAGTACTGACTACCATAGCATCTTTCCGATGTAGAAACACAGTTACCAGTGGTCTTTGATTGAACTGTTTAAAGACAATCTTTGACTCCTCAGATCTGTTTCTTTAATAACTAGTTTTCTATTACTATGTTGGACAGTCATACTTAACAAATCGATTTCAGTTAGTTCAAATAAGGTAACATATAGTACGTCTTCCATTATATCTGTTGTCCCTACTATATTCATTGATAGGGCAAAAAGCTTTTATCTCGATAGAATACATTTTTGTAATACTGGAGCACGTGACCAAAGACTTAATTCCGCACTCTTCATTATCGACGTGTTCAATATGCTTAATGTTATTAATTCAGACGCTGAATATTTGTTGACAGCTATATATGCCACGTGGTCGTTGCCACATTTTGTATCGTCTTACTGTAAAGAAAGAGACTATTAAATATATTATTAAAAATCCGGAGATTTTGGTGTGTTAAATTCATATAAATTTCTTATACAACCAAATCTAACAAATGCTTATTTCTCATAAGATAAACATTTGCAAAAGATAATATTACCATTTAGTATCAGATACACGATGAATACAATACCTCTAACAGATTGCCAAAGCCATCATGTGTTGACTTTGAAATTATGTTCTCTTTACCACTTTACCACTAGTTAAAAACAAACGAGCTATCTATAGAGTCTTAGCAAAACAAAGGAAAAATTACTGCCACAGAAACTACTATTTTACACAAATTATGTGCTTTGAAATGTTCTATTTTTATCTAGTACGACTTTGTATCTCTCTCTGTCTGTCTCTCTCTCTCTCTTTCTCTCAATATAATTGGCGTTATCTCTTCTCATATCCATCACGTATACTCAGAAAGATCCTGTAGCACACTACTGTAGCAGCCGACAGCAAATTCATTCTTAACGAAGGTATTGGTCAGGGCATGAAAGGTGTCACACATCATGAGAACTACGTTGTCACTGTACAAACTTCGTTTACATCACACTATTCTTGCCAATGCGAAAACTGCAATATTGTCGATGGTCAAAATGATATACACACAATCTGTAAAGAGGGATATTAGATAACCGCAAGAACGCATATAACGCGCAGTATTGACCTTTGGTGATGTTATGGAATATCTACATCCCCTTCATCCCTTCCAATGGAAAAAAAAGGAGGGAGAGAGGGGAGAAAAAACATGTTGTGTTGTGTGTTATTTCGCAGTTAAAATAACTGTGTTTATCGCACAGCCCAGTGTTATATAGGCTACGTAATATGAGTTGTAGCTAAGGTTTTCTCTCTCTAGGGTTTTGATATATTATTTAATCCATGAGAGTTTGTGGTGTGGAAAATGAACATACGGTCGTCATATGTTCACTGTTGCGCCATTTGTACCACTACGGCGAAAAAGAAAAGCCTACGAACCAGTATATATTTAGCTGTTCTTAAAGAGCTCCAGAAAACTTAATTTTCTTTAACAAGTTTCGGAAATCATATTTCTTACCACACTCAAAATTTGAACGAATATAACTAGAGAATCACTTCTGTCCATATTGTTAGCTTTATAATTGATATATCAATTGATACATTAATAATTATATTCAATTTGCCTAATTTCCTGGTTTAAAGTATCTCAGAAGTACCGTTACTTAAAAAACGAGAGCCATCCAAAAATCAGATATGTTTTTTATAATTTTTATCTAAAAAGAATTTAACACAACAATTATTCAAATAACATGCAAGCTCTACATATTTCATTTTCAGGACCACGCTGCCAACATCTACGTCAGGAAAACAATGGAAATATAGGTGCTGATACAAAATTTCACTCTTCTAACACTCAATAGATTTAATTAAGAGGCTTATAAACACACTAAAACCTAGTAGAGAGTTCTATTATTACTTTCAAAACCAACTTTTTCTTTTTAAAAGGAAACACAAATTCATTAAATTTTGATATTAAGAGCGTGTGGGTAATAAAATATAGCTAACCATTAGCTAATTTGCTAGTTATTATGAAGTTAAATCTACGTTGATTAAACAGTTCTGTAGAACACAAAGCAAAAAGTTATAATTTTGCTACATATTTTTATTCTTGTAACATATTTGAAAAAGGTAACTGTGCCAGCTTTAATATTTTAAAAAAGAATTGGGTATTATTGTTATTTTACACAGGTTTTATTTACACTAGAATTTATTACTTTATTTACGTCCTCCAAATTTAAATAATATCGGACGGTGAATGAAATGGTGAAATGATGCTCAAATGTGTCCATTGTCCATGGAGCTTAGAGCTACCCGACATTCATCTTAAGGATAAGGGCAAATCCCGGAATAAACTTATGCAGGTAACTCACCCTAACCGAGATACGAACTCGGAACCTCTTGAACGTGAGGCAGGCACGCTACCATCTACGCTACCGAGGCGGGCGTTTATACAGATGGAAACTCTAACTACAAACATTTTTAAAAATCTATTTATTGTACTAACACATTTACCATTAAGAAACTCCTGCTCCATCAAATATGCGCAAAGAACACTTAAATATGCTGATAGGTTTATACCATTATCCGACCTACTAGAAATAGTAATGGGAAAATAAGTCAAGTTTCCATTGTGTCTAAAAACCAAAATATTTCAACAATTACCAACTTAAAGTGTACGTATAATAGGCTAATACTATAAAATGGCTAATACTATAAATAAAATATAAATTAATTGTTGTAACAAGTACAGTGAACTTAATCTCACATTTATTCACCTCCAATTTCATTATAGATATATGTTAAATTTG
Source organism: Mantis religiosa (assembly GCA_030765055.1). Lineage (NCBI taxonomy): Eukaryota > Metazoa > Arthropoda > Insecta > Mantodea > Mantidae > Mantis > Mantis religiosa. The sequence continues at coordinate 83,292,532 of CM060955.1, forward strand.
TTTTTGGGCATATAACTTTTTTCTTTAATATTTGCTCAAGTTTGTTTTTCGTTTATAGGTTTGTTTTCTCCAACGTCACATTTTCTGATTCTTATTTAACATTTACAATGATTATGCTATAGAGGACTTTAATACACCATATCCTTGATTTTCGAAGTAAGTTCGAATCTCGGTTAGGGTGAGTTATCTGTTTAAGATATTTTTTTTCCGGCTTTCACTTAACCTGAAAGATGAATTTCAGAAAATGTGCTCTATGGACTGGATTCATTTGGCTTAGTTTCATAAAAAAATCTAAAAATAGTGATATGCAGTACTCACATTGACTTTCGTTATTCACGTACAAAGATTATTCCTCTATTTCCTATTAATCCGTAAACCTTGATTATACATTTCTTTGTATTATAAAAAGAACACAGTTAAGTGATTTGATTAACTGACATGAAAATATCGTAAACACAGAGGCATTTTTGGGGGGAGATTAAGATTTTCGAGGCATTATTTTCCACGTAGTATTAGAATGGGGGCGGATTTTCTTTAAAATCTTCTCGTCGCATCCGTAGAAGATAGTGAATTCAGATACCGGTTCTAATATTGAAGTGATTTTTGGATTTTGAAGTATACTATTATTCATAGACACATATACATGCACAGATATATTTTTTTTTTTCTGGAAATGCGCTTTTAGGATTTACGAAGACTCAAAATATAAATTTCTAGTATTTCCCAGTGCAATACTTACCCTACTTAAACATATATTAGTGAAATTAAAAAGCATTTTCAGTTCCATATTGAATTTCATTTTTACATTTTCTCATTTCTACACATTATAAATATCTCCGCTTTGTATCATACAGCTAGTACAATGAATTATCAAAATTTTTACTTGTGCTTTTAGTTTTTAACACATTTCTTCATAATAGAGAAGAGCATGACAGTCCATTGTTTCCAATAGTAAAATTTCGCAGTTTGAAAGGGAATGTTTTGCATGACCCACAATATCCGCTACGTGGCAAGAAACTGTCGGCTGCAAAACGTTCCGTACGGTATATTAACAGTTGCAGCTCTCTCGTGTAATAAACAGCATTTGGAATGTAGCGGAGAGATATGTGGATCATTGCTAAAAACACTGCCGGCCGGCCAGAGTGCATCTATTATTTATATACATACGTACACACAGCCCTCTTTAACAAGCACGATTTCGCAGCAACACTGGCACTGTAATCTGCACCTCGCTTATACGTTCATAGCATGGAATCACAAGAACTTATATCCAACGGTAACTCATTTTGTGTCAAATGCGATTATCTTGTTCGGAAGCACAAGAAAAGTTAATAATGTTGAAGTATTTCAAAATTTTAATCAATGGTTTCTGCAAGATAAAACCGCGGACTAAAATTAACATCCAGTTTCATAAAGTGTACGCTTACTTTTAATTTCTGAACAACCTATCTTTAGTATTTCATTCCAACAAAAACTTTATTTCGAGGTTTCACGGAAAACTCACGTTTAAGGTTCAATATCAGCATCGAGAGGTTGTGGTGGTCAATCTCTAGATCATGTTATTTATAACATTTTATATTTATTACATATTCCAAAGGTAATCCTCATAGTCCGCTAATTAAATTACTACATTTGGGTTTCCTTTAAGTGCCTGAATTTTATTTCTATACTCACCGTCATCATTTTTCTTTTTCATTCGTTACGAGTTTTCTTCAGAGTTGCATGAAAAGGAGCCGACCTGCTACCTCAGCTGTTGCTGCTAACCCTTGACTTTTATTCTGTACCACCACATCAAAACATTAACTCTATTATGAAGTTTATTAAAATAACAGCGGTTAGAGTCTATTACTGTAGCAACGGAAAGGATTTCAATAATATTAGGGGAGGGCATATGGTTGATAGCATCTCGAAACATCATTGGCATTAAATTATTTATGGAACCTGTTTTTATAGGATGTTTCAAAACCTGGGTCTACAGTTTTAAATGCTTTTAACATCTGATGCGTCGATGAAGTTGTACAAGAAGGGAAATTAGGTATTTGTAATGCAAAACCAAAGAACCCATTTGTGTCGTTTAGCAGGAAACACATTGTGTGTTTATGCCATAAGAAGGCAAATAACTGACAAAAGTCATAGTTATGGATAATAGTCATAAGACGTTTTGTTTCTTAAACACATCATACAGAAATTGGAATGTCTGCCTTTAAGTTTCGCTCCCTATAAATTTAGTCTTCTTCTCCACTTTAGAGATTAGGCATTTCTGCCTGTTCCGCCTTCGCATTCCATCAACTATTCCCATCTTCATCTAGGGCGTCCTATATCTCTTCTTCCAAAAGGGTTGTATCTTCTTATTAAAACCGGTACTCTTTCTCCATCCATTCTATTCATATGTTCTTTCCAATTCTGTACACTTTCGTCTACTTTGTCCTGTAATAATTTCATTTCTTATTAAATCTCGTCCAGTACATTGTTTAAATCTTAAGAACATCATTTCTGCTTCCTGTATCTTACTTTTATCTCTTTCTTTTAATATCCAGGACTCACATCCAAACATGAGCACTGGAACTGCCATCGTTTTATAAAATGTTAACTTTTGTTTCTTTCCTTGCTTTGTTTTTCAATGTTCTTGTTATAGTTCCACATATCTTCTGAAATTTGTTTATTTTGTTTTCTGTCTTTATGTAAATCAAAGCTTACATCACAGCCCAAATGGCTGAAATTCGGGAGCTGATTCAATGCTTATTTTTGAACTAATAGGATATTTTCCTCAATGTGCCATTATCTTCGTTTTCTTTGTGTATATATTTAGATTGTATTTTTTTCCCAGTAAATACATTTTATACATGGAACATTGAAGGCTTTCTTCAGTTTCTTGTATTATTGCTACGTCATCAGCATAGAGTATCGCATTTAAGTTTTTATTTCTATTCAGTTGTATTCCTTCACCCACTTGTTTTTTTCCCAAGTGTTTATGAAATCGTCCAAATATATATTAAATAGTGTGGGAGAAAGGCACATCCCTGTCTCACTCCTTGATTTAGATTTATTTCTTCTGTTTTTATCATGCCTCTATTTTTGATAATATTTGTGTCTCTATATAAGCTTTTAATTATTTCTGCTATATGAGGGGGATATCTCCTTTAGTCCATTATGTTACATAGTCTATTTCTATTTATAGAATCAAATGCTTTTTCGAAGTCTACAAAAGCTATGTTAATTTCTGAGTTGACTTCTCGTTCTGTTTCTAACATTCTCTTTATACTAAAAACATTATCACTAGTAGATCGCAGTATTCTAAAACCTGATTGTTCCTCTTCCAAAAAAACTTCCTTTATTGACTTTAAACGAATATTTACAATTTAGTAAAATACCAAATATATTGGCTCTATAGAAGTGATTATATAATCCATATATTAAACTAACTACAAATCAGCAGAGAAACATAAAGGATTATGTGAACTCCTGCTTTTCTAACAGCATGTTAGAAGCATTTCTATTTTAACATGATAGCTTTTAAGCTATTTTCTGGGTTTTATTTTATTTGCAGATTCTTAATTTCAAATTACTCAAACCATATACTTTTTTGCATAAAAGGATGAAATTTTACGTCTTACAAATGAGTTAAAAATGAGACAATTTTTGTGTATCTAATTGTGATATTAAACAATATTGCTCAGAATGAGAAATTTGCAAGTAAAAGTCATAGTGTTATTTGCTCCCAAACTAATAATGCAATTAAAATTAATTTCTGCAACTCATCAATATATTGTTAAGAGCTCAAATATAAAATTAAAATAAATTGAAAATGTGGAGTAATTTGTCAAAGTAGTAAGTTAACATCTCAAAAAGTAAAACAAAAGTATGCATGGCCAAATAAGCACGTATTTTACATTAAACCTTAATTGTTGTACTAAATTTTTAGGTGATCAAACTGAAATTCTGCGTTTTAGAAAGTTCACAGTTGTGTATTCTTAAACCAGCAACCCCCAGAATAGCATAATAGGATTTGACATGTGATTTAAAGTCGCCAGTGGTGTGCAGTTTTCACTCGTAAAGTGTAGTGTCCAAAGTAATATCAAATTGCTGACATGTTGCTAGTTTGAATATAAGAGGTTCAAAAGTATGAGTAGTTTCATGAAATTGTAAGATATGATTTGCAAGCCGTATAGTGCACTATACTTTTTAATTTGTAAGATGTTGAAAGCAAACCTAGAGTTACTTTTTGAAAAATACAGTGGACAATTATGCTGAAAGTAAACACCTAAGCGATAGTTGACGGGCATAACAAAATTTGATGTTATTTTGGCTGGGTGTATGACATAATTGTAAAGTGTTTTGTCCAGAGGAATTAATCAGTCAAGAAGTCTACACAAGGAACTGAAAGTTCCCAAGGGCGTATTTTTTGACTCCTATGCAATTTATAAATTCATTCAGACCTGAAATAGCAATTAAAAAAGCTTTCTCTATATGTGAAAAAGAGTGTTGGTCTGCAAGATGGAGTTAAAATTGATTAAAAAGGAAGTATGGGAGCTTTTTGAAAATTATAGGGTAGCCCAATGTTTGCCAGAACCCAGATATTATATTAAGTTTTGTAAAAATAATAAAATATATGGTTCTTGCTATAGTGGATTCAGTTAACAATATCACAATAAATCCACCTTCTCCAGTAACTCAATTCTTTAAGATTATCAGCCCCCATATTAACAGTCAAATGTTAAACAAAACCCTCGATATTCAAATGAACGAGAATTTGGGTGAAATGAATACAAATCTCTCCAAACGCCATTTAAAAATAATTGGAAATATTTTATAGCCTATATCCGTCGGGAAGAACAGTGCCTTTTATTGGCCAAAGAATTATTAAAAATAATTGTGTGGCCTACCACATTACCCGTGAGCACACGCCAACACATTCACACACACATACATACACACACACACACACACACACACACACACACACACACACACACACACACACACACACACACACACACACACACACACACACACACACGAAGTTTTCTCTTTTTAATAAATAATATAGAGTGTGTCATATAACCGTTGCGATAGACATACACAGCTAATGATATAGTCCATTGCGTGTAAGAATATTGCACATAACTAAAAATTAATCTTGCTTCGTATTTGATGTTCTACAATGGGAAAAATTTAGAATATCTACGTATTGTTAGTATAAACACTTTGGAGAAGAGGGTTACAAAGACATATTTTATTTTATGCTTAAAAAATAAAAATTACTCATTTGCATCAGCCACAATGTACTACAGAAAAGCGACGTGGGTTTCTACATGCGTAATATTTTAAAGGACCTGCTGTAGGTTAGTTATTTTTCCTTGTTTTATTTACTTTTGTACAGTGCATATTGCAGTGACTCGTACAAAGTACCTTACTGAAGCAGTAATTTGAGAAGCCATTTAACTGGTATTTTTAGAACTAAAAAGGTTATTAATTCTTCTCTAATTGTTATATATAGTTCATAGTATGGCAGTTTAAATTGTTTGCTTATTAAAGCAGAAATTATTTATTAGATTGCTTATGTAGGAATTTGGATTTTACATTACCAAACAACTATGGAACTAAACTTAAATATTTTAATTTTCTGCAAAAATTTCTTAACCGTGATGCTAAGGTACAGGGTACATGGTGGAGGGGTACACCTCGCTCAGTGCGACATAGGGATCTATTGTGTCTACCATATTCTAAGAAGAGGGGATGAAGTGAGGCAGCCATGAAAGCTACAGGTCTCAGAAACTTTAAAACTCTAATAGTTTCTGGCTTGAAGGCTTTATGTATAGTCGCCCTGCTGGAACGTTTACCATGGATTTATCTTTATTAATAGAAACCTCTCAGATAACGCACTGATCATTCTTGTAAGAGTGAGAGGGGAAATGCCGCGCCTCCCGTTCATGTGCTAAGCAACAATGAACGCATCACTTTAGCCAATGGAATTCGCAGGAATCACAAATGACCGATGTTTACTCCACGTGGAGTAATCAATGCGTTATCTAAGAGGTATTTATTACCAAAGATAAATCCATGGTAACCGTTCGAACAGCGCAACTTTACCATCGTAGCTGCGTAGAAGAGGGAGCAAAGGGAGCTCTCTAGTTTTCAGGGAGTGTGTTCCTTCCCCTTTCCTTTATGGCCGCGTTAACTAACAGTGCAACTGAAACATGAGAATGAAAGGAAATCATAAACAGATAAGAAGCGAATCAAGCAATGGCCTGCCGAACAGGGAAGAACCAAAGGCCAGAACAGGTTTGGCAGGAATTAAACTCAGGATCTTCTGAATGCGTATCTTGGAGCCAATTCTTTCGGTACCAGTGATGAAACAGTCTATACAAGTTTGGAATTTCGGATCAATCACCTTTTAAGAATAGAATAGGGATTTCTTTTCCCTCAGTTGAGAATTTTCAGTCTTTTGCATGAAATAGGTTTAGTTACCTTAATTGTTAAATCACTTCATTTCAAATGAAATGAGTCTTAAATTTCATAAGTGCCTAGAGATCTGTGAATCGGCTGAAATAATTCCATCCCTTACCAAACAAATACCTCTACGACTAAGGATACCAACAGTTCTATGGGACGGGTATAACCAGACTTTCAGAGTTCTTCCTCTTCTTTGGGTTACTCTTCCCTTTGTAGGCCTCACAAAACTTAAGCTACTGACTGACTCGAAGCATATATTCTATCTAGGAGTAAGCAAAATTTGAATCCTAGCCTACATAGGATTGGTATCTACTCAATGCTGTATGGCATTGAGACGAAGGAAATCAGATGTAATGACTCGTAGATCAAATAATTATCCAACTCAGAACTGTTCTACGACCAAGACAAACCGATAAATATACCAGAGGTTTTGAACTTGAGACCTCCCGAATGTCATACAGTACAGGGTTATTCTAAATGATTGTCAGGGTTTCGAGATTTTTTTCTGAAAACGTGAAAAACATACCATTTTTATTGTTGCAGTAAAGGTTAGACAAACTCTCAAAGTTTTGTTTTGCATCAACTGTAGTACTTAAGTTACCACCAGGTGGCAGTAATAGCAGTGTTTAGCAATATGGCGGTTAGCGTTAATGAGAAAGCTTTTTGTACTCTTGAATATCAACATTGAATATCATCGTCGTTACCAAAGTCCAGTGCCATTTGTGGACAAAACGGCAACTCTATTCGCAGATGGTATGCAAAATTTGTGGATACAGGTTGTTTGTGCAAAGGGAAAAGCAGTGAGCATCCCGCTGTGTCAGAAGCGGATGTGAATCGGATTAGGAACGTTTATCTCCGTAGTCCTAAGAAATTAACTATACGATTTGACAGGGAACTGCAAGTTCCTCAAACGAAGTATAATGGCGTGTGTTAAGAAGGCGCCTAATAGTAGCTATATCGCCTTAAATTGCGTCAGGAAGTGAAGTAGCGCATCCAAGCTGCCTTCGAAATCATCACCGTTGCCATGTTGACTAGAGTGTGGCCTATCGAGTAGATGTATGTAGAGTGACAAAAGGCGCATATATCGAGCATTTGTAATATATGTAATAAAAACTTTATGAGTAACAAGATTCATATTCCTACGTCAATTACACTGTGAATTACGGACTTTTGTATTCCCGCAATCATTTAGAATAACCCTGTATATAAAATAAGTTATCTGTTTAATATGATTGCACTTTTAGATTTTTTAAATCTTATAGAATAGATTTGCTAATATTAATAAATTTTAAACTGTTTTTAAGAGCTGAGGTAGGCAACAGATGCTTGAGTCAAAATGAATGCCCAGAGAGAAACAAACGTGGCTTCCTACTTAGCGAGGAGGCTGCCCTATTAAAACTTTCACAACATGCTGGAATTTTTCCCCTATTGCCTCTTGTACCAAATAAACAAGGTAGCAACATTCAACAAGTGCATTATAGTGCTGGGTCGTTATATTACTTGGAGTGCGAGCGGCCTGATGACTCTTCTCACACGCTGTTTATATCTCGACAAGCTATTAGCCCGGCTCAAATCACCGTCCTAAATGTGCCACCCAGAAACTATTAAACACTGCGTCCACAAGATACTTAGAAACGGTTCTAAAACCTGGAACAATGGCTATATCTGTTGAGTAGGTGTATAATATCCCAATCTGCTTTGTTCCTCTTTCTCTCTGTCCTCTTCTGTAATCATAAGAGATTGGGACGTTGTGATCGCACCGACTATATGCAAAAACATGTAGAGGTATAGGCGATACAATGGCGGGAGACATCTCGGGAACTTAGACCTGGATACCACTCCTTTGAGGAAGGGATGAAATAAAGGAATCACAGGAGGTTAAAGACCTCAGGCAGGCAACAAAGTTGTACATAAGTCCTTAACAGTTGCAATCTGGAAGACTCGTCCACTGCTGGAGTTCTCTAGAGACAGCCGCCGCCCACCAAACCGTCCTCTAGTGTCCACAGCGACGCTTTCCTTTGTGCAAGCATCTGCACCATCTGTGTAATAACCTAGAAACCTAGAATCATGCTTGAAAAATGGAATGAAGGATAAATTATGGAGAGCAAATCTTAGTAAATAAAGGAAAAAAAATTGCTACTGACTGCCATTCGACCAAGGAAATCCATGAAAAACATAAGGTCAATAGGAGAGTGAAAGGTCAATGGAATCGCACCAGCACCTCCGAATGCCTTCATCGTACCTCACACGGAGTCAGCTCGTTTGGTCTTTCAGAAACTTCCATTGCAATTCATGGTATCTTCTTCCATTTGTTGGGTCACTTTTAGGATTTTGATGTAGAAGCTCCCCAAGTTTACTCTAAGCGGTTAAAGAATTTTCGAAGCTCTCTCTTGCTTCCAGCCAGGTGTAGATGTGGTGAGATGTGGGAACAATGTATGCTCCTGAAACGTTGGTACCTCACCACATGTAGCTTGGTTTGAAGCCCGAGAGAACCTCGAATATTCACGCCGCCAGGAAAAATTCAGCTCCTATTATAGGTTAAAGAATTATGTTTCAGTGATTTACATTGCTCAATTTACAAAGTGCAATATTACTTCAGTTACGTTTCGTATGTGGTCAAAACAACGTATAAATGAAAAAATATAAACATGAATTTTCTTATAGAACTGCAATTGCTGTACTTAATGATTGCTCAAATTAGTTATGTATCACTTAAACCTGAAACAAATATAATGCACTATTTAAGGTATTTAAATTCACAACAGTACTGTTATTCACATTTCAAATTAAAAATAAATTCACAGTCTTGATATTATGCAATAATTAAGTAATATATTATCTTTTTTATTTTATTTTATTTTTGTTGTTTTTGTTTTTCTCTCTCTAATCGCTATTGGAGTATAAGCCTTAATCGCAAAAATGTTGGCATTATTAATCTTGGTCATAATAGGAATGTTTGTGAGCACAAACATTCCCTGCCATCTGTATCATCAGCTACATTGCGATCCATATAAACCTGAACCATTTCAATAGCCCATAACTTTTAAACCAATAATAGGACACACGTGCAACTTAGGGAGAATATTATAAACAATTGGGAAATTGCATTACACTATTTATATCTCAGAGAAAATGTTGGAAGTGTCCTACACCAGCATCTATACATGTTTGCACTCTTCTCACCATATTCTCTGAGGTTTTACGGAGAGTATCCTCCCCAATGTTACTTATTTCGATTCGAATGGATTCCTTGAATGCATCAATTGTCCGCGACCTGTTCTTGTACACTCTATTTTTAGATACTCCCACAAGAAAAAATTCGATGAGGTTATGTCAGGGAATCTGGGAGCCATAGACCTTTTGAGGTTATTCGATTATCAAAGAAATCGTGGAGACTAGAAAAGTGCGACCTATTAATGGTGAAATGTATATTTTTTGTGCCTTCCTAAAGAAATAAAACCTAATTGAGCTAAATATTATTGAGAAAAGATCAATACATAGAAAGTTTGGGATACATCTGCGATTAAACTTAAGAAGTAGAGTTCAACCGTATGTTTTGTGAGTAGAAACAGCTAGTTATATCTGCCGAGAAAAGCATGTATTTTGAACCTAACGAAGGCAGTTCGTTAATTTATTCTCTAAAGCAATTTAGGTTACCTTCCTGCAACCTTGAAAGAATCAATGGTGTATAACGTGGTGGTACTTCTTTATAATTACAGCGATTTCTTTCTAACGTATATTTTTACTTTGAAGTTAAAATTAGTATGCGTGTTATAAGTGCATGCATTTTATTAAGTTTAGTGTATTATTTCTGTGTTCTGTCTTACTTCTACTTGTTTTATTTTATTTTAGTTTCAGTTCAAAATTATCTATAATTATTCATCATTCATCACTGCAGCTCTGCAGTGTCAGAGAAATTGACATTCGGATAACAACTCCAAAAGTACTCAAGACTTTAACGCCATACTTCAGTTTTACTTTTGTGAATATTTGTGCATATTTACCTTTTTATGCAATAAAATAAAAAAAATCGGAATCAAACTATTTTACGTTTTAACATTTGATATTTTATTTTGCTACTGCTTTGAAAATGTTCCATACATTGGTGTTTAAATCCAATTCTTGGAAAACTTTTCTTAGACATTGTAAAAAGTCATGCGATGAAATCTGTCAAGATGTATTTTTTGTGTTATGGAAAGTTTTCAAGGTTTTTTTAATATAATAAAGGAAATGTGTAAATGTATACTTACAATGGTTTTCAAAAAGTAATTTCCTTTTTATCTAAAATTAATAAAAATGTATGTAATATACATGCATTGAGATCAGATACGGATATTTAAATAATATAGGTATGCATTTTCAAACTTTCAATCTTTGGAACATTTGAGAGGGTAAATAATTCGGTCTATAAACTCAACAACAAGAAAAGCAAAGCGCATTTCGAAAATAGATACAAAGGCGTGCAGTGTTTATTTGACAAACAAATATTCAATCAAATTCACTGAAATAAATTCATTCAAATAGGATGTGAATGTTACTTTTGTTACGCAATGAACATGTTTTGCTCCATGTTTCATCTTGTAGTTTCTTCTTATCTAACATATGTCAAACGTTTCCTCTTCGTTCGAGTACATTGTTAACAACATATATATGTTTCTCTGTATACTTAAATCTGGATCTGATGGGTCCCTAACTACATCTGTCACATTCCATTCAATATTAGTCCATGCACAATTTTCTCCATCCAGTATATTCAGTGTAACCCTGAAATTTTAAATTTTGTTTGATATGAGCATATGTCCTCTGTTGCACTCTTAAACGAATTCTTCAGTGCCCCCCCCCCCCCCGCTCTCTCTGTTGCATAAATATACTTCCACAGTTTTAGGTTTTGCACCATAAACTACAATGTACTCTTTTTAAGATACTGATATATAAAGTAGCTCGATTATTCTACTTTTTGTAAATAGTCTGTGAAATCATCTTCATTCTCACTGAATTTAGAATAGTTTCCTATACAGTGGAACGTACCATTAAGGGATGCACGCACATTTACTAAAAAATAATACAAATCTTGTTCAAAAATATAATTCGTGCAAAATAGCAACATTAGCCGTTTCCTAGATACTTATTACTATTATTAAGAATGATTCAGTATTTTAGGTCATGTTTTAAAACACCAAGTCACTAGTATTTTGTTTATCATTAAATCTTATGAAGTAGTACTCTAGTCAGGTCATTCATATCACCGAATGTTATATTTGCTTCTTGTATGCTTCATGTGCCCACAAAAAGATATGTATTGAAATCACTGCGGCCAGTGTTTCTCTTTAGCAAGAAGTATACCAAAAAACAAACACTTCATATATTTTGTGCAAAAACTAGAAGTAAATTTGAGTGTGTGGAACCAAGAAGAGTATATCCAATCGAACTATGGGGAGTTAATAATGAGTGATAATGTATATTTGAGGGTGCCACTATTGGTCGTTAGTGCCTTTTAGTAATGGGTGGATAAGTGGACACCGGATCATCAGAATGTTCTGCAAATCCACTTTATGAATCCCCCGGAACGCGACAAATGCAGGGAGAATATTGGATGTAGGGAAAGAGTGTTGGAAGGCTACTAGTTAAAAACAATATTAAAATACTTAGTTAAAATTAAAAAATTGCCAGACAGTAAATTATTAAAGGTGTGTTTGAGTTTTAAAAAAACAAAGTAAAACAAGGTTTGGAAAATTTAACCGTTTCTGTGTGATAAACAGATAATGGGAAAATTTATACAGTGGAATGTACATTAATGAAGAGACATTGGAAAATAGAATAAAAGGATGGGTACAGATACTCAAATCATAAAGGTAGATCTACGACTCAAAAATTAAGGTTCAACGCTCAGTCTAAACCAAGAATGGAAGTCCGAATTAAGGAGAGAGTTACACCCTGAAGGTTTGTGACAAGAGTGAAAGGGAAGACATTGCTTGGTTTCCTTCTGAATTATGAAAATGTGAAATGAAAAGAGGAATGTGTTGAAGAATAGATGTTCAATACGTAAGAAAGATGAGGTCCATTAAACATTAGGATTCTCAAGAACAGGCCATTGTAGGAAGCAATTGATTTGTAGGTAATGGCTAAACAGAAATAAAAATTTGACACTGAAAATCAGTTGTTCAACACACATCAGAATTGAGAAACTTGGGGAAAAAATTATATGGGATATAAGAAATGGGTGTGATCAGGGAACAGAACAGTGAAGGATAAGATTTCCGTAGTCTGAAACGTAGATTTTGTAGTTTTTTGGTTTCATGTAGTGTTTGATGAATAGCTAGACAAACACACATGTAACATTAGCTTCTGTTAATAACGTCATTATTATTAATTAGACATTAGAGACTTTGGTTTTGGTAGCTTGGATTTAATTGATTGTTGATTGTGTGGGGTTTTAGGGCCCATCGACAGCGAGGTCATTTGGGCCCGTGGTAGCTTGGATTCCTGTTAATAAGACCTTTTACAGAAATTGTAGTCTCTAATAAAATTAATAGTAAATCTACTAGAAGTGGACTAAATAAGTAAAGAGTGAAGAAAGAAAAAATGCAAATAAAACGCGTTGATGTGATAAGGCATACTGGGCTTGAGCTTTTATATATTTGGGTGTGGTCCGAGAGGTCATTAATGTAACGTCACACTGAATACATAATGAGCTCCGAGTTTCTTAACAGTAGAACATCAAGAAGTTAGGCAACCAGTACTGCCGTAATTCTCTGTAGCGTTCCTTGATAAAAACAACTCTGATGTGCAAATAATCTGCAACACTCAACGCTATGTTCCTCCCCACTGCCGCGAAATATATAAAGGCATTTAAAAAGGATTTTTTGTTGTTCTATTTTTTTTTTCAAAAAAGCAAAATTAACTGCAAACAAGAACTAACTGCAAATTTATCGCGTTCATCCAGCACGCAGCGCCAAGCAAGGGCGGGGGAGGGTGTAGAGGGGTTGGTAGCGTACACTAGCACCCCATCCCTTTCGCTCTCCGTAAATAAATAAAAAAATAATATGAAACTGAGTTTTAGCGTGTACAGATGGGGTTTTCTGATTTATGACATGGTATTACCATAATTACGGCCGGTGAGGCATTGCTTCTGTGCAGCTCTTCGTGTGAGTATGTGTGTGCGTTGTTGCATTTTCGTTCTGGAAAACGCCGCGGGAGGGCAGTGTGTCCAAATATTCTGTGCACCATATGTTAAGGTCGTGACCGCTTTTGGGAGTCAAAGGTTGTGTATTTCTCATTATAGAAATTAAAACCCGAAAGTTTTTCAAAATAAATTTCCGGCATCGTGTGCATGCATGCGTGCTCTCCATCGTGTTTTCTAATGTTGTGGATGTGACCAGCAGAGAGCAACTGAATTATCGCTTGCTAAGAGTTCATGAAAACGTTCCTATATAATATACAAAGTGTAAGAAATGACGCAAGGAAAACATATACATTTCTTTTCTATGGTATACAAGATAACTATGACTGTCCAGATGACTCTATGACTAAGGAAAGTATGTTTCAAATGGAAAGATAGTTGTCCTTGAGCGCTACTAGACGAGCAACCAATCGGAGTCCTGCGGTGTTGTCGTGTTGCATTCCCGCTAAGTGGTGTGTGAGGAGCGCCAACCTAATCAATCTGTATGAAATGCTATTTGCGCTAAGATAAAATTCAGATTTTGCCAAAACTGATCCATGTGGAAGTTAGAGAGTAATGTATCTAACATAACCATGAAAACCCCATATTTTTAGCTGAAATAGTTTTTTCTAATACGAATAAATAAACCACTATTACCTGTATTATAACAATTAATTGTAACGTAAGCACTGTAAGAGTATCATTATTGGTATGCGCGAATGCGTGTACGTATATCTGTAATTACTCAGAACTGGAACGTAAATGTTTCACATGACGAGCGGGAGGAAACAAATTTCCTGCTGCCCTGGCAGAACGTGTCTTGTCAATTATATTTTCGATTATGAATGGTTCGTCATCCCTATTTACTCCAGCGAGTTCAAATTGCTTGGTGTGAAGGTATATACATTTACTTTTAATTACTCAGAACTGAAATTTAAACTACTGACATGACGTGATAAAAGAATTACTGTGAATGACTCAGGGTGTTAAATTCGAGAAAGAGCAAACACTTCATTTCCTTTTAGCCTGTGGAACGCTGTATGCTTATGTTTATAAATGAATGTTGGATGAGAAGTGTTTATTTACTCTGGAGATTTCAGATCAATATCATTCAGTTCTTCTTTACACAACAGTAGAATAAGAGTTAAATAGTAAAATGGCTTGTTGCGGTGAATTTAGTGGCGAGTGAAAAAGGCAGGTATTACGAAGTCAGGCCGGAAGTATTATTTTTAAGGTGTACACGTTCTTCAAAAAATTTTCGGAAACAAAAGCTAAAAATGAGTTATTGCAAAGAGCACTTCCGTTTAAAAACACGGAAAAAGTGTATCAGATTGGATCAACTTGCAATTGAAATGGGACACGAGGTTATACGCCTCCCACCTTACCACTGCCAATATAATGCAATTGAGTTGGTGTGGGCTCAAATAAAAAGGGGGGTTGCAAACAGAAATAATACTTTACCACTGGCGGATGTTAAACGACTTGTTCATGAAGGCGTAAGACATTTCAAGAAGACGATTTTAAGAAATAAATAGCACGTGACGAGATTTTTGAACCTATAATCACACATTTGCAGGACTCAGGTGATGAAGATAGTGACAATGACGAATTGTCTCTTAACGGAAGTGACATTAACAGCGATATGGCTGAGCCACTAGAAGTTCCATTGGAATAGAAAAACAGGTAATTCATAAACTATAGTTATAGTTATAGTATTTAAAAATATGCATAATTTGCGAAAATTCTTTTCAATTTTTATTTTGGTAACTGCATCATTGTGAAAGCTTGTAAAATATAATTTGTTTACCCTTACGTCTGCGCCAAGGAGACCTGCATGGTGTATGAGTGTGCAAGAGAGAAGGAAAAATAAAAGGAGTGGGGTGACAAGCTGGCAACGCTGAGTGTGATACTGCATCTGATTAGCTGGACTCCAGAACCCTTTCCATTTGAATCACATAATAAAACTTAGTGAGACTTTTAGAGGACAGCTGTAGCGTTATGGGCATTTATGGAAGTCATTTGATATGTCCCGGACCTAAAAAATTATTGTGTTTCTACATATTGCTTTTATACCTCAATACATTTGTCATATCGGTGTTCTTATTAATTAAACCATCTCTGTAGTGCAATTTATAGTTGTCCTCAAAATAAGTGTTTTCCACATCCATGACCTCCTGGTTGTTTGAGGTTCGGGAATAGGTGGTAGTCACTGGGTGCTAGATCTGGCGAATAGGATGGAGGTTCAAGCTATTCGAACTTTAATTCGCAAATTTTTACGTTGTACGATGGGCCGGAGCATTATCCTGAAGGAACAAGATTTTTTTTCTTTGACACTCACCACTCATCACATCACTCAATGGTTGCAGTAAGCTTGCATAGAAGTCGCCAGTGATACTTTTACCCTTTTTCAAGTAATCAATTAAAATAATTCCCTGTGAATTCAGCAAACACTCGCCATAACCTTGTTAGCTGAAAAAATTGACTTTGCCCTATTTTGGAATTATTTCTCCTGGTGCAATCCACAATTTTTACTTGATTTACCTTCTGGAGTGAAGTAATGTATCCAAGTTTTATCCATGGCTATATTTACTGAGATTTTTACGGTAGCGCTCCAAATTCTTAAGAGAAACAGTTTTTCTTTGCAATTTTTGATCAGGTTGTCAAAAAATGCGGCACCCATCTTATATAGATATTGTAAAAGCTCAAACATTACTTAAAATATTACCTGCACGTTCTTTTGATATGTTTGCAGCTTCTGCTATCTGTAATAACTTTAATCTGCGGTCTTCCAGTATTAAACAATTAATTTTTTCAATGATCTCTGGAGTTGTGACTTCCACAGCGCATCCAGAGCGAGGCTACTCACTAGTGTTCATACGTCCCATTTTAAGCTCGGCAATTGAACTTTTAATCATTCTATAAGATCTGTTAATCATTCCTCCTGATTTCTTTAGGCGTTAAGCCTTTCAAGTGGAAGTATTTAATCATTCTCGTTTTTCCAAGTTCTCCATTTTCGTGAAACCTCTACGCTTGTCTTGTTTGACATGCTGTCATTCAAAAACTAAACAAGCTATTGATCTGAAAATATGGATACAAGCTACTCTAGAATTAAACTATATGATGCTATCCGTCAAACTAGCCAGTGGCCCCATCTCTATGTGAGGCCCGGGACTCCATTTTCATCAAATATTGTCACCGCGACATCAGACTGCGGTTATCGGTGCTGACTAGTGGTGAAAGTTGCGACTAATGGCTCTTGCCCTGCAGAACAATGAAGAACAATGACCAATGTGAGCCGCTTTTCTCTCCCGAAGTTTCATTTTGGCTGTTTCTGGCATTGTTCCCTTCTA
Organism: Mantis religiosa; assembly: GCA_030765055.1. Taxonomy (NCBI): domain Eukaryota; kingdom Metazoa; phylum Arthropoda; class Insecta; order Mantodea; family Mantidae; genus Mantis; species Mantis religiosa. The sequence goes on from CM060955.1 coordinate 83,309,494, forward strand.
CCTTAGAACATTGATCTTCTATCTGGAGCCTAAAAAGAAATGACCAGGACGTGCTAACAGTCTTAGTTGAGTGAAATAGACTTTAGTCCATTCTAGTCGTCGGCGTTACTAAGACTGGACAGTTTTCTAGCAGACAATTGACAGTGAGATTTCAGCTAAGTGCAGTGAACAATGCAGTTCAGTGGCGATCCTATTCGACGGATCTTTTGTTCTTTGATCAAAGTGTGTACAAAAGTGCCCCTGTGTAACTTTTAGCGCTACGTGATAAAGTATGTTTAGCAACAGTGGTAGCTGTATTTTTGTTACAATATTAATGAATATGTGAACTTGAATAGTAATTTTACAAGCAATCAAGGAAAGACAGCAAATTATAACAAATACGTGAATATTTAAAGGTTTGATACACCAGAGATATATCTTCGTTTTATCAACTGCTTTTCGTATATAAATAACATAAGAGTTTTGTTTGTCAAAGCAGTCAGCTCTTCCAGTTTGCTCTAAAACTTGACTAGAATTTTATCGCATAAGAAATCCTGTGCAATGCCTTCAGTATCACAGTAAATGAATTCAACGAAAGTATTTTCACTGGGCACTTTACGAATTATTACAAACTATCCTGACTAACACTTACCACTATTCTGAATAGTATACTTTATACACCCCTTAAAGTGTAACATGGAACAAGGCTTACTTCATTCTTGTAAAATATTACAGCTTATGTGTAAATAAAATAAGTACTGAATTCATGGAAAAAATCGGTATCGAAATGATTAGAAATCACCAGAATCTTATTCAGTATTAAAAAAGAAGCTCCTTGTGAAATACAAGGTGAGATAGTTTAATGGATACCAAAATAGAAATTAATTGTTCTTTCACACTGGCCGTGTGTAGGCTAAAGTATGGAAAGATAGTCACACTGAAAATTTAATGTCATAGCTGGGATTTGAACCACGGATCTTCTGGTTGCCGTCCAGCCGCTCTAACCCTTGAGCTACTATGGCCAACGTGCCGACATGACATTAAATTCTCCAACTGACTCTGATACCAAAATTCCTATTAGTACATATTAGTTACTATCCCTTTTTCTTGTGGTTAGATAAATAAGCCATCCCAGAAATGTAATTTTGTAACATAATCACATTAGATTATACATCTCCTTCCGATATTGAATAGTTTACTGGGAAATTACGCTCTGAGTCCCCGAATATATACAAAATTGGCATAATCACCGTAAGTGTATGTATGCGTGTACTCGCGGCCGTACACGCTACAGACATGAATGACAGACTTTTGTGAAAATTCACAAGCACCAAATTAACTTTTTTGAGATACAGTTTTGCTAGTTTTTTTTAAAGAATACTAAATCGTATTAATTATATGTTTGACTTAAGGTATATAAATGAGGTATATATTTATTGATAAATTACTTCATTCGGATTTAATTTTATATAGACATAACTAGGAATCCAGTGATACACAAATTCGCTAAAACTCTAACATTGGGTTCAAGAAAGTCCACAAAAGTTTGAAGACCTTTGTGAAGGAGAAGACAATTTTAGAAACGGAAGCTATATTTGGATATTTAGTGAAAAATAAATAAAAAATTGAAAATACTCCTGCAGGAATCTTAATATGACGGACGATATTTAAGAAACTTTTACTTTCTAAAAGTGTATTTTACTCACACTTCATCGCTAATATTATTCAAAAGCTGCAAAGAAAACGGATGACAAAACATACGGTAAAATTGCTTTCAAGCATCAGAAGTTGAAGATTTAAACTATTTCTGTATATAGATTCACAACATAAAGGATCTCTTATAGTGTCCAAGAAGCGTTTAGTGCAAATTTATGCGTATCGTCTGTTTATTCCTGATGTTTAACTGATATTTTTATGTTTTCATTATATATCGCCTTTAGCGTCCAAGTCATGTTGACTGTATTTTAGCTTTGGACAAACTGCTTACCAGCAATGATCTTCGCGAGCTTACAGTGGTGTTAATCTTTGGGTTTGCATTAGCTTTATTGCATTTAATTCACACCCACACATAGAGAAACATTAGCATCCATTCTCATTCATATTTCCAGAGCTCTAGAGAGGATGCAGAACACTTCTGGCTAAAGAAAAATTGCCACCCTTCAGCTGGTCATCGAACCCGAAATCTTTCAACTGAAATTTTTATTTATCATTTCATCTTTACTTCACATTTATCTTCCATTAATTGTTAAATTTACTATCCAAAGTTAGTGAAATCCTATCCAAGGCGATATTCCGAATGTTTACAGGCGAATAGCGAAAGAGGAAAGATTTAAAATCCCCTTTTGGTTATGGGCCGAAAACATCCGGTAGGAGGTTCTGCGAGCACACCGTATGCGGACATGTGTTGGTGTGAGTCTGTGACGCACGCGAAAGTAGAAATAGCAAGAGGAAAACTTCCCTATAGGTTTTTGGGCATCACAAAATGAGAAGTTCAGTGATTCACACACAAACACACACAGAGAAGACCTCGCAGAACCTCGTGTGCTGGCTTTTTTCCCTCCTTTTTCGTTCTTTTTCTTCTTTCCTACTTCTCTTTGCAGAAATGACGCCAGACATCTCGACTGCTGTGGTCCACCCGCAGTCCCCTGAAGTTATTAGCAGTTCCAAAAACATACTCTAGGCCTTCGGCCATATCCTTTTCAATGTATAAGTTCCACACAAACAGAGGCTACATCCACTATAGTATCACAGTACTATAGTTTGTTCAAAGCTTGCACTAAATAGAATAATTACTATGCAAGAAAAGCACTCACAAGTACGTCCCTTACTGCAAACTTAGTGTTGCAGTATCCCATTTACTTATCTCTTTTTCTCTTTCAATTGCCTAACACTAGGAAGTAAACCCAGAAAGGTACGTGGAGATACCTACCACTAGAAACTGAGTTATCGATTTTCATTTTTTTTCTTTTTTTAGTTCACTTCTAACTTTGAATTTCATGCTGCACAGTCGGGTTTTTAATATCAGCAATTCTGAGCCGATAAATCGCTGTTACATTTGTTCGGCCGCTTTAAAAAAAAAATCTGTGTGTTTACGTACATATATATGTAGCACAAAACACAAACAGCCCGTCTGGGTAGCGTAGTGGTAGCATGTCTGCCTCACGTTCAAGAGGTCCTGAGTTCGATTCTCGGTCAGGGTGAGTTACTTGGATAAGGCTTTTCCGGGGGTTTCCCTTATCCTTAAAGACGAATGTCTGGTAGTTCTAGGCTCTATGGACCCCGGGCTCATTTAAGCATCACATCATCAATTTCGTTCATCGTCCGATATGACTTAATGTTGGAGGACGTAAATTAAAAGAATAGCACACAAATCCAAAATATGATATAAGTACTACTGATAGGCAAATATTCTTAATGGTACAAAATGAAGACTTCCTTGAAATTCATTACTCCACAGTCTTCATGTTCAAAGTTTATCCTCCACATTTCTACTATTTTTTTTTCTCAAAACGTGTCTAACGATTTTAAATATTTTCGAAGTATTAGCATGGTGCAAACAAACCCTGAGCTCCTCTAATTAACAAGTGTCCGGATAAATAGCGCCGAAAGTGTGTATATATATATCGTTCTAGAAGTATTTATATAAGATTTGCTGAAGACAATGTGTACATATGAATTAATACAGTGCTATAGTGATCGTCAAGAAGTAGTATTGCTTTCGGGTAAATAATTATAGTGTTCGACCAGACACTTCTCGAATAAATGGAAATGAAGACAAACAGAGAACAGCAACTGGTGTGGGGGTTGCATATCTGCCTTGCATTCAAGAGGTCCCGTGTTGGTGCATCAGTCAGTTATCTACGTATAATATTTCTTCCAGGGTTTTCCCTTATTCTGAAAGATGAGCCCTAAATTCATCTGAGCATCATTTCACCCATTTCAGCAACGTCCGATATGTTGAACTTAAGTTGGAGGACTTTAATTGAAGAAAAAATGTATTTACGCCGGCACGAGCCTATCTGCTCTCCTTACTGTAAATATAAAAATAAATAGCTCTTCTAATGCTAACTAAAATTTCGAATATGTTTCAGACAGCATCATATGAAACATTACACTACATATTCCGAACTGTAAGGCTATCCAAATAACAGTTGTGCATTTTATGACTTAATTTATTCATGTCTGTATTTTATAAATTTTTCAAAGAATATTTGGATTTCTTTGTCTATACTTTATGAGTAAGAATTTAAAGAGGTTAGAAAAAATACGAATGACTGCTAAGTAATGTTTGCTTCACTGTTGTTTTATAATTTTAGGTTAAGTTAGCCAATATGAACAGTAGAATACGAGGTTTTCTCCTGTTCTACCCATCCTTTTTAATTATAACAACTTTAATTTGGGAATTTTTAATGTAGAAGGAAAAAGTTAAATATTTAATTTAAGGAAGTTTTCGTTAAAATGTTATCTGGTGATTGTTTTATCCTTAAAATGTCATATATTGTTTTGACGAGAAGCGGATCAGAAAACAAATGCTACAAGCATGACGTTTGGCATGGGAAGGGAGTTAAGTAATGTAAATTTGAAGGGTGATCAAAGAATATTTTCCTAGCCCTATTTAAACATCTAGTGTGAAATAAGAAATTCGTGTATGTGTTATTACCTATTTTTCTAATGAGTGAATTGTGGGTTGCTTTGGTTGGATATCACTGCTGGTTTACACTATAAACAGGGTATTCAGAAATAGGCGAACTATTTGTTAGCTATTCCCTAAATGTTTTCGGCCTAAGCGATGATATAACCAAGGTCTTCGGGCCCAGAAGTAACCGTGGCATAGTCAGACTACCGGCGCCGAGTAAAGGACGTTGAAAAGTGAAAATCAATAAAAAGCAGTGACCTGCTAAAAGCGTAACTGCATCCTCACGTAGCTAGAGAGTTTACTTTCTTAAAGAGTAAGTTTGCCTGTAACTTAAAAGGGACTAGAGTGTTTCTTTCAGCAGTGAAATTTACTGTTCGGGTAAGTGCAAGTGCAAGGGATGCTAAATGTACTGGCAAATATTAAGGGTGCCTCTATGCTTCTCATGATGTACATTGTTTGCGAAGTTGTATACATGGCTGTAACAGGGAGCTTTTCTGAAACTATTCGAAACTCCAGTGCGTAATTGATATAACTGAACTTTAATAGCGTGCAAATTTGTTAAAATTAAGTTTGTAGTGTAGAGGCACCGCAGTGATTGTTACTGCAAGAAACACATTGGTTCATTTTATATTTATAATCTCTTAAAACAGCTTAATAAGTTTTATTTATAAAATATTTGTGCAGAATAATAATGTTATTGCTATTACACAAATGAAGCTGCAAGAATGAATAACATAAAATGATGTGATTTATAGTTTTAAATAGATAAAGTCGTTCTTGTTATGAATATTTGTTTTAAGAGTGGCGAAACAAAATGGATTCAAGTACTTAACAAATAAAATATTTTGCGCTTTTAGCACATTTGCAGATAAGTCGCCTGATCTCATAACAGAGCTTCTCAATATCACAAAAAAATTAGTTACATGCAAAATAAACGTTGTACATTTTGAGAGGTAAAGAGATATACATCCAAAACTCGTAGTGTTGGAGAAATAATTTATCCTACTTAGTCGTAATGATAAGCTTTGGTGAAGATGAAGATAAAAGAGGAATCAGAAAGTTTCAAACTCCTTCCTTCATATGAAGCGCTTACATTTACGAAAACAATCATTGAACATTTCTAAAACGGTTTGACACAATGAAGAAAAGTGATTTGATACAAAGCGTATGTTTTAATAACTTTTATAACTTTTAGTATTTTTGCACTCGTATTGTTCGTGAACCGTGAAGATTTACTCAGGATGGCGGGGAAAAGCAGCTCGCTGCATTTGAACGCGAATGTGATATCTTCACTGCTTGACATTGTATTATTTAGTTTATTTTATGAGTCAAATTTTGCGTATCTGTCCCCATTCTGCAATATAACTTACTTGATACAAGAGAATGTGGATGCTATGTAAACAGCTTTAACGAAACCCATGGAATTTAGTATGCAAGTTTGTGGATGAAGTACGACCGTCAAAGTTTATGATGTGCACAATAATGAGATCAAATCGTTAAAGACTGCCAAGAAGCTCTAGAGAGCTTGCAGTCGTGCAACAAGATTAGCTTGGTGTGCTTTTGTGTCACTTAGGTATAGATGCCAAAGAAATTGCACTATCAAAGGCTGGGAATGCCACCACGTTGGTAGCCTCTCTTGGTTATGACGAATTGGACCATAAGAATCAAACTATTAAACTGAGCCTATAGATAGCACGCCTATTATTGAGTGAAGGTCCCCCCAAAAAGATATAGCTAGCTTATGATGATACATACCAAATTAGAAGTATTGCGGTTCATCTGGACAAGAATCAGATATAATCGGATCCAATTAATCAGAAGGGTCTAATGACTATCTACGGAAACTTCAAGAGACAACTATACACAATGAGAATTGAGAAAGAATTCTCAAAATCTCAACTGGGAAGGTGAAAGCTCAGTGCATCGTATAGTCAAATGCATTTCAATAAAGAAAAATACATCCTTTTAGTAATATATCCTTTTAACTTAAAGTAATAGTATCCAATAGGCATCTAGCTGAGGAGTCCTGAAACAGGCAGGCTGAATTAATACAGTTCGAAGAGACTTCGCAAATTAAACCACTGGGGATGATCAATAAGATAATTTTATACCGAAAATTTTATGAATCAATCAATAGTTGGTTAAAGAGTGGTGCCCTACACGATCTGTGCAAAATGTAAATAAGGAAAGAGTTTCTTTAATTTACACACCAAAAAATCCTTGGAGACTCCAGAACAATAAATACGCATATAATACAAGAACTGAAGGACCTCAGCCGTTAGTTACCAACATCTGTAACGCAATTTTAATCGGGTGTATGTGAACAGGATTAAACGTGCATGCTCTATATTGATGCTGCAGGGGGCCATTTTCTCTAAGTGGTGATTTCTTTTCACCACTTCGCTTCCATAGCTTTATTTCATTCTGCGTTTACTCTGTGCTTATACGGTTACTTTTATCTAGTTACCGTAGGGGAGGAGATCCATCCACTTCAGCTGCCGTGGTGCGGGCGCTGCGGAATCTTAGCACTCGTGGTACTTCTGACGTTACCAGAGGAACCTCGGGCCGAACTGTCGAGCCCCTGCCATCAGGGAGTTTTTCGGATTGGGTTGGACTCGAGGGGGCAGTGTGTTCCCGACATCCACGGGGAATTGGGTACCTCCGGCCAAGCTACGGCCACCCGGAGGGGATAGAGGGTTGCCTCATAAGTCCCGGGTACTAGCCTGCAGAGCTAGTAAAAGGTGTGCTAGGTCACCAGGCGGCCCCACCGAGGTTTTCGGTAGTCTTCCCTGCGGGGTTGACGCGCCTAAGTGGCGTATCCACTTCCACCCGTCTTGACGTTGTAGTCGATGGGCGGGGGGTGCTTTTTAGACTCAAGGTATTGCTCCATGGAAACAGCCCCGGAGTTTTCCACCGCTCCTGGGTAGAAGGAGGCCCGGGTCCTTGGTCCTAAGGGTCCAGGACTTATGAGAGTAGAACATCTGCCGTTAAATAAAACTTTTATCTAGTACTCAACATTCCAATAGGCGGCAGTGTTTTTGTCTGCGCCAATCTCTACAGCATTCAACTTTAGCTGACGCGCCGTGCCAAATTCGCCTCTTACAAAAGTTGATTCCCTGTGTTTTGGTGAATAAAGGGGCTCCTGGGCGGGTTTTCTCCAGATTCTCCCGCCATTCATCCCTCCAACTGCGTCATTATCTTTCCCCTATACATTTCCTTCTCCTTTTAATCTGCTTCCCCACTCTCATACTTCGGGTGCATCACCCATCCTCGCTATTCTATCTGATCCTGAGTTTGACTACTTCTCCATTAGCATAAGACCACACTTGGCACTTGTAGCTCATGGTTGAAAGTCCTCTACCCGACGAAAGTAAACAGAGGAAGATGATGATGTGATGATGATGATGATAATGATGATGTACTACAAGACAGGTGAAAAGACGATTAGACAGTGTTTTGTCTTTATTTATATTTGTGTTATATCCAGTGATAATTTGTGGTTATAGCATTCCTTAAAATATCCTGATGATGCGAGTGATGTACGCTTCCGAAACGTCGATTTCTAATCGTCTGGGGAAAAGATTTCGAACATATTCGTCGCCAGGATAGCTTCAGGTCTTATTTTAGCAAGGGTCGTGTTTATTCCATCGCACATTTTCAGTTGTGATTCTCAGTTACACAACATATCGTTTTATAAAATTTATTCTCTCTATTCATGGACCTCAAAGCATATATTCCCGGTAAATTTTGTCCCGAATTTTGGGGTGTAATACTTTCGCTACCTATCTTAGAGGATGTAAAATACAGTGAAAATGAAGACGAGTTTGGTCCTGACGTCGGCTAGCTCTTTCTTAGCTACTAACAACCTATGGATCCCGGAAATAGACCAAGGCAGCTCTAGGAGGGAAGGGGCTCTAGCATTCCAGCCAGGTGTAGGGAAGAAATCTTTCCACTGTGCAAATACCTGGTCTCGCTCTGTCGCAGCACACCAACTGCTGTCACTTTGCCCTACAATCCTGATACAAATGAAAGTATATAATGTGGGTCGGAAATAGTGCACAGCATTCGACAATCGAACGGAGAAACACGAAGAACCTCGTGGTCGGAATGTCTGAATGTTTGTTCTAAGGAAAGGGAACACCAGAGGTTTCCTTGGTCAAACGAGTCGTTCTTGACTGCTTCAGCACTTCAGCACGTATGTTACTTCAGCACTTCTTAACTGCTTCAGGTCTTCGAGCCTGGATGACTTCCACGCATCACTGTGGTCTGTTTGCATGAGGCTTTTAGCTTGGTGTGTTTGCTTCAGTTAGTTCCTTCTTCCTAAGCGTGCAAGGTGTGGCCTAAGGATTGTGGCAGCTTTATGAAAATCTTCGTCTAGCACCAGTAAAAGAAGCAAAACATACGGCTTTTCTTTAAAGTTTAAACACACGTTTTGACCTGATATCGAAGTTTAGGACTTACCAAATTTTTTAATTTGAACTGTCCACTTTTGAAACCAAATTATTATGATCATGATATCATTAGAAAAGCGACTCTTTCTTTGGTTTAACTAAGAAGTGAAAACATAAAACATGTGTTGATTGAACATTCTATAACAAATGAGATGCGACAGTCAAGGGGGAATATGCTGCAGAATTGCATTTGTTTGAGTTGCGGACGTTGGAGTTGGGCAAGAGAGTAAGAAATGAAAACGTTATCACACACACTGAGTAATTTACTAGCATAGCCTTGTATATCCTGGAAACACTTGTTGCTAATTTCATGGACCTCAGGGGGTAGCACGAGTACGGCGGGGGGTGCAATTGCCCCTCTACTCATGGAAACCCCTGCTGCTACTGAGGTGCCGGTATATGGCTTTATTCTTCTCACCTTGCTCCTGCCAACTGCTCGGGGGAAAAAAAGAACAAGACATTCAGAAGGTTTGCACATAAGATTGCTTATGTTACGTAAGCGTTTGATTCATATGATGAGCACCGAAGTCAGACTGACCTTTTACGGAAAACGCTTTAATAAATACGAAGAATCGCTTTCTACAGAGGAAACTTAATTTATTAACTGACTCATTATACTTAACCTATAACTAATCGTGGAGTTGGCTCCACGGGTGCATGTGAGACTCCCATTCGGGAGGTCCCAGTCTCAAAACCCCTTGACCGCATCTCCGGAACATGTATTTTTCACGGTGTTCTCCGGACGGTAGCGATGTTGGGATGGTTTATCAAATACCAATTTCATATTTCCCCTTTCATTCCGTTCCCTTCTCATCCTTCAAATGTGATTCCAGGTTTCGTGGAGTAAGGTGGTGCCGGAAAGGTGGCGCCGGTGGTGGTGTTCGAAGGAAGGAGTACTCCCGGTGGGAACTAGAGGGTTGTTTGGTTGACGAGTCATCCGTTTGGATCTTTGAGGCTGGAATTGTTAGGGTGTTCTAGGTGCCTCTATAGTAGGTGTGCCTCAGTCTGTGGCTCCTGTAGTTCGATCACTACATCCCTCTCTCCTACGAGTTGGTAGCGATTTATACGGCCGTAGTGCGCGAGGTGTCCCTCTCTAGTGTTTTACTTTGGTTAATATAACCACGCCAATTAAATAAATCATCTTCACTCCATGGATTATACACATTGTCTGTTCGGTTTTTCGCAGTACGTAACTTCATCTGCCCACATCTCTTCTCCCTGCTGGTTTCTTCACATGCTTACGTCGACTTAGTTGTCATCTGTCCGGCTTATTGTAAAAATGACGAGTAATTTTATGTTATCCTTAGCACAGAATACCACTGTGTAGTTAAGAATGAATGTCACATGCTGGGGATGCCAGCTTTCTGACAGGATAGGTTTCTGTCTGGGTTTGCTCCTTCCTACCATTCCTACCTTCCTACCGTTCTTCAATTTAAAAAATTATGATCAGGGATCAGGAATTTGCTATGGTAGTTGAATAGTAAGTTTTTTCAGGTTTTATTTTAGTTTTGTTTTCTCTTTCTTTTATTCTAGTTGTAGGTTTTATCTGAAGAATTTTTATGTAACTCTGTTGTTTTGGTTTCAATAAATTAAAAGTTTGAAATATAAGTCCTAGTGAAAGAAACTAGGTACCAGGACGAGTATTTCAGATTTTTATTTATTTATTTTATTTATTGTTACTCCCATAGCCTTTGTGATTCTTCCCCTCCGCAAAGCAGCGGCTTCTCTTTATCTTTCCTAAGAGAGGTTGCCTCTTCCGTAGACACTGCAAAGTTCTCACCTGCTAACCTGATGAAATAAGTATCAACTTTAAAATATAAAATAACGTTCTTTAAATTTTAGACCCTATCCATGAAATCGTGAAAAAAAATACCATAAGACTACAATTCAAAGAGCAAGCATTGAAAATTGTAACCCTATAACAATGTATATCGATAAAAAAGGTTATTTATATTTTGCTTGCCCCTTATGACGTAGGAAATTTCTTTGAAATTAAAAGAACTTAACAAGCTCTTCAAAACAAAGTTCAGAACATACCTACATTGTATATCTTAGGTAAATATGTCTTATTTTAAAACATCCTTAAATGCGATTTTTGAAAAATGTGAAGTAAGGAAGAATCTTCAATCTAAAGGATAGTTTTGATGTGACGTATATTCTTAAAAATCTATCGCATCTTAGGTATTTATTCAGCTTCCTGTTTTTTAATCAAGTTGTTCACAGCGATCACGCACCCTGCCTTTGTTTAATAATCAGGAGCCCTCGAAGTTGTACTTATGTTGAACTTTTTTTTGGGGGGGGGGGCGGGGGATTCAAATACTGTAGATAAGTATTAGAGAAAGTAGAAGTACTGAAATATGGTGAAATTATATTTTCAACACAAGCATCCTATACTTTAAGGATATGGTGCAGGTTCATTTCATTACTTTAAAAAGTAACGTAGTAGACTTTCGTCTATATTGAATACTAAAATATCAAATTAAATTAAATGCAGTTATTTACATGGAGTTTACAGATTTTAATTTTTTAAATTCTGAAACTTAAGAAAAATAATTTATTGGTTGCTTTCTAACTGCTAATATGTATTACAGTGTGCTGCTAATACCTAGAAATCGCGAAAGGAAACGCTTTTTGGGTATATAGGGCGTATAGACTTGCAGGTGCACATCACATAGAGAGAAAATTCCCATTTTCTCAACTGTAGCTTATCTTGGGGAAAAGGTCGTCACAGGAATTTTCAAACATGTTTCCTGAGAGTGGTTTAGATTTTCTAAAAATTCTTCACAAAAGGCTACTCCGACTTCGTAAATTTTCGTTCATTGATAATATATATGAAGATTTTACAAAATGTGATGAAACGTTAATCTTTTGTCCTGTGTATTAAATTTTAAACATATCAAAATATAGAGAGAGTCAACCTGAAACATTGAATGCCATGCCCGGGATTTGAGCCATGTATCTTCTGGTTTTCGTGTATATATACAGGGCCGTAGTGGAGGGGGACGTAGACCCCTTACTAATAATATTATTTATACTTTTTTAATTCATTACCTTTCTTAATTTAACATTAAAGATACAACATATACACATTCAAATAATGTTTATGACTATTAACGGACCTCCAGTACATATCTGGAACCGAGAACATTACATAAAAGAATGGATAAAATGTCGTATGCATGCTGAGGACAACCAAAGCAGAAAGGCGAATCTACAAGTGCAGAATTCTGATCGGTTCTCCAGCATCTGGAAAAAAATTTAAGTGTGCGTCCCCCCCCCCACCTTTTTTGTTAGGAATACGGCCTTGTATGTATGTATGTATGTATGTATGTATGTATGTATGTATGTATGTATGTATGTATGTATGTATGTATGTATGTATGTATGTATGTATGTATGTATGTATGTATGTATGTATGTATGTATGTATGTATGTATGTATGTATGTATGTATGTATGTATGTATGTATGTATGTATGTATGTATATAATATGCGTGTATATATACACATTCCCGGTAAATCACTAGGGGCTCTTATCATTTAAGTTAATTGATGGAAATTAGTAATTTCTTCACGATGAAGCCTGGGATTCAAGTACTTAAAGTAGTAAGTCGCCACAAACAGTGTATCTCGGTTGCGGGATAGTGGTTTACGGGGAAATTATGAGTCAATTAGAGAATTTAATGTCAAGTCGGCACGTTGGCCATGGTAGCTCAATGGGTAAGAGTGACTGGAGGGAAAACAGGAGATCCGTTTTTCAAATCCCGGTCATGGCATTGAATTTTTTAGGTTGATTCTATCTATCCAGAGCCTTAGCCTATATATGCTTAGTGTGAAGAAATAATTAATTTCCATCAATTAACTTAAATAGCAAAATATAATTAATTCACACAAGGAAGGTTTAAGTAATGCTATGTTTGGCCTTTGTCAAGATAACAGTTCCACTTAATTTCATTTTGATAACATTTTCACAGTGATCGTGTACAAATGACATGAATAGACTTTGTATTTTAGACCCTCAAAAATCCACTTTGGGCGTCTAAAATAGGCCCAAACATTATTAGAAATACATATTTAGGCACCTCAAATACCTTTTTCCTGAGAGATATATTGTATTTTATATGTCTAAAATGTAAGTGTGCATTTCTAGTTTCTAAAATCACGTTGAATTTAAGAATTCATTTAACTGTCGAGCATTATAAGTCAAAAAGGTGCAAAAACGTTAAATTAATTAAACTAAGCTAGAAGTATGTTACTAGGTCTTAAATAATGAATTTATGGTTTCTAACACTTCGTTTATTAAGTTGCGAAAGGCAGTCTCAAAATTTACTGAATGCATCACACTGCAAATGGACTACATTATATATAAATAATGTGACTCATGAAAAAATAGGAAATAAGCCACTGACCCTCGTTATTCTTTGAAAGAAATTGCTTGCTGTGAACTGCAGCCACCAACCAATAACAGAAGATCAAATATAACTATTACGTTTAATCTTTCTACAAAGAAGGTTTATATCTGCTAAAATGCTAAAGTAAAGAACTACAAGGCATAATTCCTGCACATTGACCCCGTAGTTTAGTCGGCAGAGTCGTAGCTCAGTCGCAGGCACCTGCCTGCCGTCCCGGGTTCGATTCCCGGTGGTGGGGGTAGGATTTTTCTCCGAACAAGGTGCTTCCTCATCTTCGCCACAGTCTGGAAGTATGAATGAGAGTGCGAATGTAAGCGTGATCTAATGATTAAAACCCACCGAAGACGAGTGAACACCTTCGATATGTTCTAAAGGAGAACGGCCGCCGATATGACCACTTGAGCTAAAGGGAAGTAAAATAAAATAAGATAAAAAAATCCTGCACCAAATTATTTCATATTCTTCAATTCAGATTGAAAATAAATTTATACAGCAACAAATTATATATGTAGCCTAACAACTGAATTCAATCATAGGATAAACCCACCTGACTTGTGAGACGGAAGCAGTGTCAGTGCTAATGGCTTATGACTTTCAAACCTGGAATTTTAGAGTTAGATGTATTATCAATTTATTTTTCCTTCGTTTAAAAATATCTGTTAGAAAGTCAGTACGTGCTAAAGTGACACCGTTTCGATTAGGCAAGCAACAAGAACTGTGCAGTAATCCGACAGTCTAGCTAAGATAAGTTTAGTGGTGTTGTGTCGTTTTTTATGTGCAGTCGCGGTCCAAAGAAAATATAGGGCGGTGAGTAGGAAACATGATTCACTGAGCATTTTGCTTGTTCTCGTTTTTTAATGCTGGATGTGTTTGGCTCATGGGCGAATTGCCATTGCAGCGTGTGTGATATATTGCAGTTGGAGATTTCTAGCCTTTTTGTTTCTAAAACCCTTGGTGCATGGAAAAAAGCAGAGATATAGAAAAATATATCCAATGGCAATTTGACAAATTCGTTCCGCTATAGAATTTACTCCTGTATGTTAACTAGAACGCTTGAGTACTGGATTTTATTTTGCCTTAAATCGTTTAAAATGATGTTCTGAAATCATCCTCTGAGGACTTCTGTTGTATATGGCTAGATTACCGAGTGAGATGATATCGTAGTAACAGTGAGGCACGCTTTCTCAAGGTCCTGGCTTCGAATCCCGTTGACTGTCCACTCCAACCATAAATTTTTCATGGCTTTTCTGTGCGGTAGACAAATGCTGGGCTAATACTTTCCATAATTTCTTTGTTATTCTGTTTCTTAACAGCTTCAGATATGTTTCTATTTCTTTTGGTTACGGACAAATGGTGCGGATGCCTGCTATAAAAACGAATATTCCCCATAGGCCCTGGAGGATTAGTTTTTCGTAGGATCCGTCATCGCCCTATTTGTACAGCTTCAGCACTGTGATGGGTCTTCGAGTGGTAGTTACGATATATATATATATATATATATATATATATATATATATATATATATATATATATATATATATATAGTGACTTTGTGGGTTCGTGAAATTAAAAGTCCAATTGCACAAACTCAAAATTTTCTTTATTTCCACCGAATTACAGTTGGAACTCTTGTCGATTACATAGAATTACGTAACGCACACAATTAAAATTCACCAGTTCGTCTGTCACAGGTCCACTCCACACTCACAATTACGTACAGCTCCTCTGATACACGTACACGTCTTCCAGTGCGTTCTCTAGCACGGCGCTCCTCACGGCTGCTCGCCAAGAACTGAACTCTCCTCTAGCCCGGCGCGTCGCTTATATAAGACAAACTGACCTATCTAGAAGGTTCCGGGTTAGATGAAATATCCCGACTGTTCCAGACGTCGGGCGGAGGGGAAAGAGACACTTTCTTCCAGACGTCGGGCGGAGGGGAAAGAGACACTTTCTTCACCATCCCCTCAGTTAGTGACAAGAGATAAATGGGTAGGCGTGGGCTGATACCTCCTGTCCCCCACTCAGCTGTTAGTTGGTCGTGCCTTCCGATAATTGCGTGACTATATATGTATTTTGCAGTACATTCTTTTTGGCTAGAATTACTAGCTAATAAGTTTATTGAACACTTTGGGTTTAGCATTTCTATCCATTGTATCAATAGATATTTACACAGTGAGTTAAAATTTCTACAAAAAGAATGAAAACAGGAAAAATGTGGTTCTTCCAATTTTAATACACTTACACCTTATATTTTAGAATTTATTTCCTACTGGTATTTGTGCTGCTGAATCGCCGTAACAGACACTTTAAATCTATGCTGTTTAATTTATGTGCTTTAAACTTTAAAAGTTAATGTTCCGTTCATTTAATTCTTTTTCATATCCATTAAACAAATTATGCCACACGTCAGTTTATATTATGACTGCTATGGGAATGTACCGAAGGTACTGTACTCGATATTCAGATTTCGCCGGAAATGCTTGTTTAGGGCTCCCTTGTATCCGAAGAAAGCATTTTTAAAACAACTTGGCATGTGTGTGTGTGTGTGTGTGTGTGTGTGTGTGTGTGTGTGTGTGTGTGTGTGTGTGTGTGTGTGTGTGTGTGTGTGTGTGTGTGTGTGTCAATAATCAAGCTTGGTATTTGAGTTCATTGCTACTAAGTATCCAACTTGATTTTCTAGATAATCTCACTGTCCTATACCCTTTTTATGAGCAAATTTTCATAAATTCGTATTTTCGATCAAATCTCTTAACAATTTGAATTAAAATACCATAACTTTAATATACTGCCATGACAAATGTAAATGTCTAATTTTCTGGGGCTAAGAGCTGAAGTTCCCTTCATTGTGGAGTTCAGCAAAACTAGTAAACCGTAAATGAGAAAATTTTACCATATACAAAATATTTTGTTAAAGCATAGCATTTAATTGCCTATTTTTGAGTTAATAATTTCATGATATTCATTTTTATTGGTTTGATTTTAAAATGCATATGTTTTTTTTTTTTTCAAATAAAAAATTTCTGCATGTTTTTATATGCCTTGGAAAAGAAAACTAGTTTCAAAGCCTTCATATAGCGCTCAACTCTTAAAAATAAAGAAATTTATTTTGTGTTTTATTTATATGTTTTATACAAGCATATACTTATAACATATGTGTATAGATGCACACGCAGCAAAATCTCTTGTACCTACAAATATTAAAACTTCTTTTTTATCCTACAGTAATCCATATTGTTTGAAGCATCTTTCGTAGGTTGTTGTTGGCTACTAATGATTTCCTTTCTTTAATTGGCAACTAAGGCAATTAAATACAATAAATAGGTTTAAAATACCTATACATTTCTTCTCTGGCTGTATTTTATTTCAAGTTGTTCATTCTTATGTTATTTTGCGCCCTTACTTTTTTTTATTTGTAATTTACGTCCTCCAACGTTAAGTGATATCGGACGATGAATGAAATGGGTGACGTACGCTCAAATGAATCCGGGAGCCATGGAGTTTGGAGTTACTTAACATTCGTCCATCAGGATAAGGAAAAACTCCGAAAAAACCTAATCCAGGCTCGCGCGCTCTTACTTGCGTACAGTAAACCCTAAATTACAAAGTTTCACTTGAGTCTCAAGTTATTGAATCAGAAAGTTATATGTTATTTTTCTGAAAGTTACATGCTTTTGTATTAATGCAAAAAATATTCTGCTTAACGTTAAACGAAGCAGAAAACATTTGTACTTGACAGGAAAAAGTTACAGTATATCTCGCACCTTCTCTTGATATGGTCTATATTTCCACTTGCATACGGCTTGCCTATTGATCCCAAGGTCGCCGTTTCAAGTCTGTCTCATACCTATGATGTTTAGGGTGCTGAAAAGTGACAGCTCTGTGTAAGTTGATTTATTAGCAAGTAAAGGAACTCCTCTGAGACGAAATTTCGGCACACTGGCAGCGCTGATGTGATTCAGGCAGTGAATATATTTTTTTTTTTTTTATTTTGAAATGGGTACTTAAGCTAATTCTTTAAATATTCTAAACAAATATAAAGTGTTAAGTTTTCTTAATCATATAAATTAAAATTATTATAAGGATGTTTGGTAAATTATACTTCTTACATAGGATTTCTTTGTATCAGGTGCTGACATTTCCTATTCTGCAGTTCTTAGCACACTCATCTGTAGATTTATTTCACAACAATACTACTAACTGAGACATCAGTAGTAGCCACACAATTGTTTGCAAATGTTATGTTATTACATTACCGTACTTGCAAAAGGAGTTTACGATTTTATTTTATACTTCCTATTTTTTATGTGCTTCGAATTACAGAAATAATCCAATATAAGAATAGGTATTGCACTGAGTTCAGACAGACGTTGGAGTTGGTTGCGCAGGTGACATGACGATGTTGAGCAATAGAATGCGTACAATTTTAGCCGTTGCCTAATCTCAACAGCTGTTCCATTAGATAAACAAGGCCCGTTTGATCAAGTACCAGTGCAGCTTTCCCCTAGCAGTTAATGTAGGAACACAACCTGTGAACCGTAATAATGGATAATGATGGATATACTCTCTGCTTGCGTTACCACTGCTGCTGCTACCGATTTTGGTTTTGTTGCTACTTGTTTCGAGTATGAAACATGTGCGTCCCCTAACCAAACGGTCCACCCTCCCTATCTCCTCCCTCCCTAACGCCACTGGGAGCCTAACTGTATTACATGGTTCATTCGTCTTGGACATATTCTTAGAAGGGCAATAAAATCCTTTACATCAACAATGAGGCCGCGGTATTCAACTTTTCAAAAAAGCAACAACAAAAACTGTGTTATATTCGCATGACTTTCTCAAACTGTTTTTGTTTATATATAGATATAACTTCCACACGCCCGCCACGGTAGCGTAGATGGTAGCGAGTCTGCCTCACGTTCAAGAGGTCCCAAGTTCGAATCTCGGTCAGGGTGAGCTACCTAGATAAGGTTTCTTCCGGGGTTTTTCCTTATCCTAACAGGCGAATGTCGGGTAACTCTAGGAAAAAAAAACTATTCATAGAAAGCATTATCTTCTCTAGTATGTATTACAGGAAGTAGAGGTAGTATTGTTTTTCACCTAAAAGATCTATATGTAACCTGGTTTTGCCCGGAATGTGTTTTGAGATCCTTTTAAAGTACAAAAACTTTTTTTGTAGAAAAAATGTCTCTGTATATACGCGTCATCAGCATAAATCCAAAATAAAAAGTCGATCGTGTACGAAACTGATATTTAAGTTCACCATCCCCCAAGGGTGCTACATGATAGTTTTCAAAGAGTAAAAGAATCATCGAAAAAATTTGAAGATTTTGATCTCAAAAATGAATCTAACGAACTTGATTATTATATCCCTTGCTTGACATTTTCACAACAGCTGAAAAGTAATAAGTATAGAATTTTTTTGGAAGTTCTCTTCCTTCCTAATAACTTCTGCATAACTGCTAAGAGATTGAAAAAGTCTTACTACAAAGTATGTAGCAATTAATTTATGCAAAATATTTTATGGAATTAGTATCTTCTAAAATGTTAGATATTGTTTTGTATTTAAGAACTCATACTTTTCTCACTTGTCATGCAAAGAAAACATTATTTCAAGGTTATTACAAGGTGATTAAAAACCTATTGTGTTTCTCCGATTTCTTGTACCTATAAGGACGTGCAGTAACAGAATTACAGAAAATTCTTATCTCGATAAACATGAAATAGAATTGGCTTTTGTACGAATCATTTGTACAAAGGAAGAAGAAATAAAGTGCATGCAACAGTCAGTGCGTTAATCGAGATAAACATACAAAAATAGTTACATCATACATTTCGTTGAAGGTACGAGGGAGATAGAGCAAGTAGATGATTTATAAAGTCACCTACATATTAGAAAATCCAAAGCTATAACAATATACAACACGGAAATAAGTAAAAGGTTAATTGAAATAAATTGCAGGTTTTAAAGAGATTCGCGGTTTTCGTACCATACATTTTTATTTATCTCTAATAGTTTGAAAGTTACTCAAAATTACTCAATGTTCTTTCCGAATTAGGATTTCACACACAGAAAATTCAAAACGTCTCTACATTTCATTTTCACATAAAAAAAAAGAACTCTCTGTAGAAAGGGGCTCGGGTTGAGGATTTTCTTTAAAATACTTCGCGTCGTATTGAACTTGAGTAGATTTGAAGTAGACCTTGAACGAAATATCAAATAAGGCAATTACTGGTCATTTCGTCTTCTGCTTATGCTGTTTACACATATACACTCAGTTGTTTACTTAATTAGTTATGCAAGTACATAGTAGAGCAAATACAATTGAGGGTTTTCGTTTGTTACGTTATAATGTACGCAACGATTTAAAATTATGAGCATTGCAAATATCTAAACTTATAAATGCACCTAGTAATTGTTCACTTGATTTGCAGAGTTTAAAACCTATTACATAATCCGTTTTATTGATTTATTTCTGTTCTCAGTGTATGAAACCTTGAAGCTCAAGAGACAAAAATAAAAAGCTACTCACGTGCTTTATTTTTATAAATATCTGAAATTTAACAGCATCCTCTATAATAGTAGCTGTATTTTTAAAGTGCATTCAGATAATTATCTTTAACTGATTAATTGTAATTTATAGACAATTTTGTGAATGACTCAACTGTCCACAAGTAGTAGGTGCAGTTTCTGGTACCTCATAGCAAAATTTGAAGGGACTACCTTTAAATACTCAAATTAGGACCCTATCATTATTTAACAGTAGTGACCTTATCTTAACCAGTGTTGACCTTTTGAGTTCTCCGGTTTTATTAACGCAATTTTGTATCTTAATCTTTTATCTTTAATTTACTATTAAAATTTTCATTTGAATTACATTATTAGATTGATATTCATATAACTATAATGTACTTTGGATTTCAGTTTCTGTATTTATACTTGAGAACTAGAAATCTTTCTTTTTAGTGATATGCAAAATGTGATTCGGAGATCCATCTCCTACAGATTTTTGTTGAGCAAAGCACGTAAGATGTTAAAATAACTTCAATTTACGTCCTCCAACGTTAAGCCATATCGGACGGTGAATGAAATTGGTGAAATGATGCTCAAATGAGTCCGGGGTCCATTGAGCTTAGATTTACCTGACATTCGTCTTTCAGGATAAGGGAAAACCCCGG
Organism: Mantis religiosa; assembly: GCA_030765055.1. Lineage (NCBI taxonomy): Eukaryota > Metazoa > Arthropoda > Insecta > Mantodea > Mantidae > Mantis > Mantis religiosa. Next base: position 83,330,149 of record CM060955.1, read on the forward strand.
AAAAAACCTTATCCAGATAACTCACCCTGACTGAGATTCGAACTCGGGACCTCTTGAACGTGAGGCAGACATGCTACCATCTACGCTACCGAGGTGGGCAAAAAAACTATATCTAATACATTAGCACACCACACCACTGCTCATTTTATTATTTAAGTTTTCATGTGCAGTCGTTTAATTAGAAAGACATTTTTTGACAACTGGTTAGTAAACCGTTTGAAAGTTAGAGAAAATTGAGCTGTATATGCGTAATAGCATTTTAATATAATTTCAATTCATGTTTCTCCTCCTTTTCGTTTATATAAAAACAGTTGTCTTTTAAATCAAAATATTGTTCAAGGCTTTCTCCGTGAATTTAGGATTTTTACTATATTCTTGATGCTATGGAAGTATAATATGCAGCAAAATATTAAGATATTTTAGACATTTTAACACAATTATTATGCTTTCTTCTAATAGTCTCCTGTTGGTTATTATTTAAGACAGTTACAGAAAATTATGACCGAACTTAGATAAATAGGTAAGGTCATTTTGATAGAGGTGATTTAATCGACTTCAGCTGCTTATTGTGCAACTCTGCTGGATGCCTTCACTGTTAACGAAAATACATCCCTGAATAATTTGCACTATTTTGGTTTCTAAGTCAGCAGTCTATTGCTTGATCTTCGCTGGTTATATAAAGAGACACTGTTTTTCTTGGCAGGAAAGAATAATAAATGGATATGCCAGGCAATGTCCATATTATCTACAGATTGCTATCTTTAAATAGTGCTACTTTACACAGATGTTTCCTGAGATGATCATTTTGAGAAATTAATACAAGAATTCTCCTAATTCCTGTATTTTTAATTCCAGGATAAATGAGGAAAAATAGGTACGTTGACCTAAGATCAGTTGCATGGCTTGATTTGTCCAGGTTATGCCATCTAAAGTTCGTGTGTTTCCGCATTCATATTTAATCCCGAATATTGGCAGGAGTGTAGATTCTAGTTATGAGCGAAACTAGGGTTTTCAGTACCGTTTTTAGTCAATAACGAAACTAAGTAATACATGAAAAGAAAACAACTTGGAGATACCTTGTACCAATACAAAAATATAATCACAGTAACAAAGAGGGCAAAAGCAGTGATAAAAAGCAACATCAAAAATATTATATATAGATAATGTAATTACAAGAATCATTTATATTTAAGTAAAAATACTCATAAATATAAGATAGCGAAATTATCAAGAAAGAGTCCGGAAGAAATGTTCCATGAAAACCTCTACATAGTGGTGAAACGTACACTCTTTAAAACAATCAGTTAAAAGCATACCACTGAGACAGTTAAGCTCAGAGGTTCTACTCCCATTAGTCCTGGACCCGTAGGATCAAGGACCCGGGCCTCCTACCCGGGAGCGATGGAAACTCCGGGGCTCTTTCCATAGGGCAATATCTGGAGTCTAAAAAGCCCCCCCCCCCCGCTGAGCACAACGTCAAGACGGGATTGAAGTGGATACGCCACTTACGCGCGTCAACCCCGCAGGGAAGACTACCGATAACCTCGGTGGGGCCGAATGGTGATCTAGCACACCTTCTACTAGCTCTGCAGGCTAGCACCCGGGACTATTCAGGCAACCCTCTACCCCCTCCGGGCGGCCGTAACCTGGCCGGAAGTACCCATTTACCCGTGGGTGTCGGGAACACACTGCCCCCTCGAGTCCAACCCAATTCGAACATCTCCCCTACGGGAAGGGCTCGGCATGTTTTAACATTATATATAAAGAATACTTCTGAGGAAACTAAAGAAAGCTGTCAACATTGTGTAAAAAGAATGGCTGTAAAAAGACTATGATGCCAAACATACTTTTATCAATATAACAACAGCAAAGATACTAATTTTGAAAAGCATCCGTCGAACAGCCTATTAATATAGTGCTAGTTCTTTATTGTCCTTATTTGAAAACCTAACCAAATATTCTGCAACTATCATGCAAGTCCTGCCGAGGTCGGTAGAGAAGCAGCTCAAATAACTAGCCTCACTAAAAACCAGACGAGCAAACAGGTAAAATTATTTTATTTAAAAAGGAAAAAAAATAAATGTTTGAATTTGTAAAATAAATATTGAATAAAACAACGACAACAGTCGAACAGTATAATTGTGTAGAAACAAATTTATTGTTACATCCTGAGGAATCCAATTATGTTAAATGTATTATAGCAACGCTGGTATATTAAATACCTTGCAGAGACATTTTTTTTATCAATGGAAACTTTATGAATACTTTATTCAAGTTCTGGTCCACATTTCCATGGGAGAAGATTGTTGTTCACTGAAATGAGGCATAGATCAAATGTCACTGAAGAGAAAGCAATTCATTGAATGCTGAAACCTCAGTCAGTTTTCAGTTATTTCCTACTGATACAGTGTGTTGCGTAACAATAAAATGGTCTTTCCATCACTGTTAGCACCAAAAGGGGGCGGTAGTGTGGATGACGCCATGTTAAACCGTAGTGATATATTCCATCTATTTTTTCTCCTCTGTCGATAGTGTAGCAGTCTGTAGTGCCTCTTGTCAGAGAACAGGGAAGGGGGCAGTTGTAGCGAATCGGTCAGGAGTCCCCACTTCATGTCCGACAATGAGTTGTTTTCGCCAGTTGCTCGTGATAGTTGAAACTCATTCAATTGAAACCTTAGCATTGTTTGTCCCAGTCGATGTTCGTACCTTTTGTTCGTATTTTTTGTTCCGTTTGGTGTTATGAAGTGGGTGAGGGTGGAAGAGAGACGCGGAGGTTGAGGGGAGGTAGACTCCCATTCGGGGACCTGCTAATTGCCATGTTGTCACATGATTTGGGTAGCAGTTGTTGAGGTGCGAGCAGGAATTATTGTGGTATTATTTATTGATGAAAAGGTGGTTCCAACAATTAGTCATTTAGTTTGTGCGAATATTATTTATGTGGTCCGAAAAACATCGGGGAGGTTGGCGACACAGCAGAAATATGTGCAGGCACTCAGGTCTCGAAATAGTATGCACCAATGACACAGCTGACAGAAATTATCGCGTTTTTGCAATAACTTACATACACTCTCGCATTACTCTTTGCACACGGAGCAATAACGTTTATTGAAATGCCTTTTGCGGTTGACTTACCTTTGCAATGATTCACAGAAATTCGAAACAAGTACATGCGACATATTTAGCACTGTAATTCCAATGCAAAACATAATAAATGTTACATAATGAAGCTTTGTAGAACCTTAGCAATGGACTAAATAATGCAAAATTTATGTTAGCACCATGAATATGGTAATTACTGGAATTCGGGAGAACATAACTTATTATAAATTATTTTAGTTAGGGACAGACCTCCATATTGCTGATACCTCGATACTCTGGCTGCTCGCGCATATGGAAATATGTCTATACTTTGAGATAACTATTCGGTATTTTGTCGATAATTTTAATGGTTTAAATTTTGCATTATTAAAAGTTTTTAGTTCTTAGATTTGCAATTAAAGCAATCGAGCTTCACCTTATTGTTTAGCACGTGACCCCAAAGATTTATTATCCTGCTGCTCAAAGCGTTACCATGGTTTTATCTTTGTTAATTGAAACCTCTCAGAAAACGCGCTGATTATTCTTTTAAGAGTGAGAGGGGTACTGGGCGTTTTTCGGACGTGTGCAAAGCACCAATGAACGCATCACTTCAGCCAATAGAATGCGCATTAATTACAAATGACAGATTTTATGTCCACGTGGAGTAATCAGTACGTTATCTGAGAGGTTTCTTTTAACAAAGATAAAGCCAGGGTAAACATTCGAGCAGCACAATAATACTCGAGTATCCCTTATAGACTTTGACTACATTTCCTGCAAGTGAAATTCTAAATACCCTTGTGTCTGAATGAAAACATACAAAACAATGGGGAAAGAAAAGAGGTACTGGTGTAACATGCAGTGTCAACTAAGTTGTGAATGAAATTCATCTATCTGAATCGTTGTATCACGTTTAGCGACCCACTCTCGGCCATTACCCTTTATCTACTCAGTGTTCAAAATCTGTGAATACATCAGAAATAAATAATAACTTAAGTGTATGAAAATATTTGTTTTTTCCTTGAATCCATTAGTGTGTATTTGGCAAGATAATCTCGCATCCTAATCTACTTTAGAGATATACCATACAGATAATTTTTATAATTGTTTCAGAAGGCTGAACTGTGTGAATCAATAATGCTATATTATACAAATGGTAAATTTATAATCAGCTTTTTAAATAGCGTGTATTTATAACTGTTACGGCTTTGAAATGCTAAACTTTTCATGATTGGTATAGGGAAGAAACAATAACCCATTTGAAATAACATGAAATGTGTAGTGTTTAACGCCCGCTTTTACTACATATGGCACCGCAGGCGATGACACTGATGATAAACGAGATGAAGATGGAGCACCGGTGGAATGAGATGGGGGAAACCGGATATCCCGGAGAAAACCCGCCCAGCGCCCTGTTGTCCACCACAAATCTAGCTTTGCGGTCGCCTGGGATCGAACCCGGGACGCCTTGTAACCCATTTGAGAAAAACATAAAATGGAAAATTGTGAACATTCAGCGACTTCCTGAATACGAGTGGTACATGTTACCGCGCCACCATCTACTTGTTGAGAAAAGTATAATCGCTTAAAAATTTAAACCAAGAAATGTTCGGAGAAGGTTAATGCTACAAAAATTTAGTTGATGTTAATTTTATGAAATAACGAAATGCTTCATTTTTGTGCCGGAAGATTTTGTCTGTGACTTAGGTTAACCAATTAGATAAAAGTCATTCAGATTTAAAAAGAACTATTCCAAAAAATTTAAAAATGTACTTCTTTTACATGCAAATATCTTAAATATATGCTATTCTAGGTAGGGAATTATCCTGCGCTGTGGTGTAGCTGGCTAAGGCAACATGCCTTGGTCCCAGGCCACGGAAAACGACCCGGGTTCGATCCCACCCGTGGGGTACGGGATTTAGGTGTTGGGTGTAGGGCCGGTGCCTATTCAGCATCGTGAGAAAAGTGTCCCTGGTCACGAAAACCAACGTTCCGGCTGGGGGGTGCCGAAATGCTGACGACATCTCCTCCCCGTATCGGTTGGATGATCACCCACCTCTACCATGCGTAAGTGAGCGTAAGGCCGGCAATCGGGTTGGTAGGCCCTGGCCCTCTTAGGGCTGTCGCGCCAGTGGTTAACTTTTAAGATGCCGAATTACTCATGGTAATGCAGTAGTTTCCTTACTTGCAATACGTAAGTGATAGAGAAGTTAAAAAGACCAAGTTCAGCAATGGCAGAAGCTCAGCTTCAATATATTTACAAAATACCCATGCGCTCTGCCTAGTAGCTTATTTGTTATCCAAAATAATACACGAGTTGCTGTTAAAGTAAATGATTCTCAAACACTGGGAGAGGATTTGGGAAATGGTACGAAAACTAGCGTAAATACAAAGCATGCATACATTTTGAACGAATATAATAATAATAATAATAATAATAATAATAATAATAATAATAATAATAATAATAATAATAATAATAATAATAATAATAATAATAATAATAATAATAATAATAATAATAATAATAATAATAATAATAATAATAATAATAATAATAATAATAATAATAATAATAATAATAATAATAATAATAATAATAATAATAATAATAATAATAATAATAATAATAATAATAATAATAATAATAATAATAATAATAATAATAATAATAATAATAATAATAATAATAATAAATAAAACTTCTAAAATTACACAAATGCAAATTTAATATGCATTCTTTCACTAATACAGAGAATTGCTTTTAATTCATATATGGTTTTAACTCCTGCAAAGTTTCCTGGTTCTGTGTTTGTACTTATGGTAAATTATTATTACTGAACAGCTGCGACTCAACAACACTAATGATCTGTATTAATTGCTTTAATGTTAATGGATGTATTATATTTATTGAGTGTTGTAAGCATAAATGTCACAATTATATTTGTTTAGTCAATTTTGATGACAAAAATAATTACAAAAATTTGTTGTGGTTATTTATACTGTTTTCTTTCCTCATTGCATATTTACATATTTACCAAAGATATTAGGGCAGTAATTTTTCTACCCAGATCTTGTTACTTACGATGCCTCGAAATGATTGCAAGCAACGAGTATTGGCATACTGAAAATAATTGAAGCTAGGGACTATTGATTTAAAAGGAATATTTCTGGAGGAACACATTTTCCTCTGGGGTGACTGTAAAAACTATGATTAAGGACATAAAAAGAGTGATATTCGCAAACATTATAACATCTTCCATTAGGTGATATACCTTAGGTATAAGAGAAAGTGCACCATACGATGAGGAATATTTAAAACCAGCCTAATGCTACAAAAACATATTTAGACTAGTGTTATGTCATTTAATGAACTCTTTAATTTATTTGCTGCAGTAAGTATTTGTATTTTATGCTTCATTTTGTATAGTGAAATAAGTTTGAATAAGTCTTGACAGGCTATTCATGATAAATTTATTACATTAATATCTATGAGATTTCATCCTCATGGAAGTATGTCATGAACTGCTGTTACTGTTGGTGACAAAATAAAAAAGAAGGAAACCTTTTTTTAAAGTAAAGTATAAATCGGAATATACCTACGGATTTTATCAAAATTGGCATTTACTCAACTTTTCACTTTCGACTGTTTTCACACACATACTCGTAGAAACTCAGCTTTTTTCACTATTAACGTTTTTTTGTAGTTTACGTCATGCAACGTTGTCATATCGGACTGTGAATGAATTGGGTGAAATGATGCTCAAATGAGCCCAGGGTCCATGGAGCTTAGAGTTACCCGACATTCATCTTGAAAGATGAGGGAAAACCCCGGAAAAAACCTTATGCAGGTAACTCACCCTAACCGAGATTCGAACTCGGGACCTCTTGAACGTGAGGCAGACATGCTACCATCTACGCTACCGAGGCGGTCACTACTATTAACCCTCCCCCTCCGCCTCCGGCAAACATAAAACTTCAGAGCCGGAGATCCAGTGGCCGTACTGTAGGTCGGCTCGGAGACCGGAGTTCTTCCCGCCGGAGGAGAGTGTTCACTTAGATCCTGTCAACCCGCCCCCGAGACACCCGCTGACACTTCTACCCTGAAAGAAACCATCAGATGAGAGATGATATGAAATGGAAATTCAGACAGGAAATTCGGGGGATGTAACTAGCCTGCCCAGCATTCGCCTGGTGACCCGGGAAAACCCTCTATAAAACTCATGGGTCAAGAGGGTTGGCCATGGGAATCGAACCCGGTTCTCTCGAATTGGGGCCACAGACTAAATCGCCTGAGCCATCCCGCTCGGTAATTGTGTCCCATATTCACTGTACAAGTTTGCTGCGTTGCTGTTGCGAATTTTAAAATCTTATCTTTGTTCTATATTATGCCCGATATGTGTTCGTACGAGAAAAATTAGGAGGCGTACGATTGGCAGAGTTTGCTAAGAGAGCCACTAGGTTCAAGAAAAAATGTTTTAAGTAGAATAATATTACAAATGTTTATCTTATTGTCATACCGTTACACCTGACACGCGGTACTGTAATCAAAGATTTAACATTATTTACATGGAATTGAAAGAAATTGAAAGTGTCCTCTAAAATTTAATTGGGAATGTCACCTGGAATGTATTCTGTAGTGCGTTTCTTAATAGAAAAAGAAGTAATAAATTACAGTAGAACGGTAATAGGGTGGTATCAGAAATGTAGTCATATCAAGATAACAGTGAAAATTGTGGAATTTTATTTAAGTTTTGTTTGTTTCTGCCTCAAGCTATGAATTTCGTGCATGGAATATTTCTGCCTTAACACAAATAACGGGTTTGAAGGATGCATGGCATGAACTATGGTGCTGGCTGCATGAATGGAGGTTATTACTACAGCATGAACTTAGAAATCCATAATGATTTTCAAGCTCTTGTGCATTTAAATCTTAAAAGATCAATATACAAGATCAGCAGTTCTAACCTCAAATATCTCTGAAATGAAACAAAATATGAAAATTCCATTTGGCCAGGAATGTACCTATGTCAGAGGCTCACAAATGAGAAAGCATGCACAATCCACGGTAAACAACCACTTCCGATACCATGTTGCGTTTTTTTAAATCGAACATGTATGGTTATTCTAGCAAAGTGACAGCTAGAGCTACAATTAATGATAACACTCTTGGTTCCGCTTTACAAATATATTTACTAGTGGCCTTCAGAAACTTTATTGTTATGCCTTACATCCGGCACGGAAAATGCGCCTACAAATTACCAGTAGAATCTTGCCCAATGGAACCCTGTCACTTCAACAGATGTTCGAACTGCCCTCAGTTTGCGTCAATACACTTTTGGAATTTGCTAACAAGAGAATGTTGCACGAATTGCAGTATTTCTACAGATATTGCCACACACGCCGCAGTAATATGGTGCTGTTGTCGTTGTCGGTTCTTGATACAGTCTCTTTCACTGTGTCCCAGAGAAAGAAGTCTAATGGCGTCAAGTCTGGTGACCGATCTGGCCATCGCACAGGACCTCCCCGTTCTATCCACCTATTTGAAAGTCATTGGTGACCAAAAAACAATTTTTTAAATGTTTATCAGGGAACATTAAACGGACAGTTATATGCATCATTTCTGCAACACACTCTACCCCTTCTCATGCAGGATGTGGGATTGAAAACGTGTCTAGCAATGTGGTTCCAGCATGATGGATGTCCCGCACATTATGCATAAGTTTCCAGAGACGTTGTGGATGTGAAGTTTTCAAGCTGGTGATTTGAGGATGCATTTTTCATGCCGGATGTAATGCGCAACAGTGAAATCTGCCCGCCTCGGTAGCGTGGTGGTAGCATGTCTGCCTCACGTTCAAGAGGTGCCGAGTTCGAATCTCGGTCAGGGTGAGTTACTGGAAAGTGCTTTTCCGGGGTTTTCCCTCATCCTGAAAGACAAATGTCAGGTAACTCTAAGCTCTATGGACCCCGGGCTCATTTGAGCATCATTTCACCTATTCCATTCATCGTCCGATGTGACTTAACGTTGGAGGACGTAAATTACAAAAGTGAAGTTTCTGAGGCTACTAGTAAATGTGCTTAGAAAGGCGGAACCAAATGGTTTATCACTAATTGTAGCTCTGGTTATCATTTTGCAACAATAAACATACACGATGCATTTTAAAAACAGCAACTTGGTGTTCGAGGTGTTATTTATTTACCTGAATGGATTGTGCACATCTTCTCATCGTGTGAGCATAGGTACATAGGTACATTACTGGCCCATTGGAATTTTCATACTTTGTTTCATTTCGGAGATATTTTAGGTCACAGAGTTAGGTGGGACATCCTGTAGGTATAATTTAGTTCTATGATATTTTTCTGTAGACTAATGAGGGCGATCTTGTAACCGATTATTTAAAAAAAAAAAATTATTATTCCTTAAAAATGCATAAGATAAATTAGAAGGTAACTACTATTTCCAGCTAATATTTTATTCAAGTTCAAATCCTTTGACTATACAGCTGAGAAATACTTAGAATGTACAATGCCGAAATGTGTTGTGAGACAGAAATTCCGGAATTTGCATGGTCCAAATACATTTAGTCTTTTACCTTCGTCTAAATCTCATTTGTGAAATAAGGGCTTTAGCTCTCAATTGAGATAATTTCTTTAGTGTGTTACATCTAATATATAGGATATCCATAAAGTATTTATACGTTTACGATAACTATTTATACGGAAACCTAGCTAAACTAAAAATTTGAGATGGAAGTGAAATGAGAGGAAAGTCATGGAATTTGCCTTGCGCAGATGATATTTAAATTGACGAACCTGTGGCATTTCTAACAAGCTATCCATCTATCCTTTACAGGTGATATTCAGATTTTCTTTCGCGGTTCTACTCCTTGTAGCAAGCGTTTTCTATCACATACATTCGCTGTCCTTATCCCACTGTGCAAGGGTGGCACTGGGTGGCACATTCCTCTCAGAGACTTACTCTGCTTTGGTGGACAGTGACCTCAGAACCTTTAGTTCAAGTGAAATCTTTGTGTCATATTTTTGCTCAGAATGCAAAACTTCCTCTCCTTTGCATTAAATGTTTAGTGGAGTATTTAAAAATGGATAATTTTTTTTTCACGACATAAATGTGAAATTAAAATGGACAATTAGCTATGATCATGTTCGTCTTTTAGCTCTAACATGCTAGCCTCTTCCTTGGCATGACTTCCTTCGCAAGGGAAGTAAACCTGGTAGTCCCGTATAAAAGGATTACGGCACGTGAAAGAACCTGATGCCTAACAGGAAAACCACTAAGAAATAAATGATAAATTAGGTCTTAAACAGAAGGGGAAGCTGAGAGCAATAACGTTCTAAAATGAAGACACAATTTTATTTGCAATACAAGAATACATCAAAATTCTCTAAAAATTGATATGTTGTGTACCTCTTTACTAGCTTTTCAGTGGGGAACGTAACATCTCAATGTTCTAAGCAAACATGTAATTACTGTCATTTAAAAGGGTACAACATTTTAGCATTATTTAGTGCTTTTGTCTTCCATTTCACTTACAAAGGAACACGTTAATCTATCAGTAACCTTTTAAAATGTAGTATTATTGCTTAAATCATATTGTTTAGCATGAATGGTTTTGGTTTGCATTAATTAATGCAGTTTAATTTGTTTTAGCCTATTGCTTAGATGATTTTTTTCCTGACTTAGATATTAGTATATATTACTCTTTGTTTGCCATTCAGTGCTGCATGTTTTATTAATATATGTGCTGCAGGATTTTGCAAATCTTTTCCTAAGATTTTTATGGCAATAACTTTGAATAATTTGTGTTAGAAATAACAGTTCAATTAGACTTAGTAATCTTTGTTTTAAATAATTATATTATAAACTTTTTAAAAAGATAGCTATACTTTAAATTATCTTTCTGAAACAAAATTTAAGAATTTAAGTTCTCTAAAAATAGATATTAGTAAGATTAATATTTAAGAAAGTGTTGACTTAACCGTCAGCTCTGATAATTAAACTCGAGCTACTGAAACCAAGATACGTTTTACTCCCATTTCCAGACGGCTATTTCGTGGAAGATGCTTCGACCCCGTCCAGCTGGTTGGTGCGTTGTTGAAAACACCTGAATTCCTTCCATCGTGGGGATAGTGTCGAACGAAATACAAACGACTGCCGCGCCACATCGAGGAAGCGGCGGCGAGTGGAACCAGAGGACGGGTCCTAAGAACACTCGCAAACCGGTGAAACAAAAGTCTATTATTGATACTTAAAAATGGTGTTTATTTTTAATGAAACAAGAATTTGAGCTAAAGGAAATACTATTTTGTTCTGTAAGGGGAATGTGCAAGTATAGTTATTAATATTCGTGTGTTGATATTGTGAACTGCTCAGAGAATCTAAGAGGTCGTGTCGTAAAAAGCACTGTGGTGAACAGTTTTCAGAATAGTGGAAACAGAGTACAAATGTTAAAACTTCTCTGAACTCTTAAACATGGACGCAAGTTATGGTGAAAGCACGTTACATGTCCATGACAGAATTTGAACTGACACTTTGTGACTATCATGCTGTTAACGAATAAATTTAAATACTGTAAATACTTAACTTTCATTTAGAGAAACTTAAGGCCACATTTCTTTAAACAAACACATTTGTATGAGCAAACACAGACCTAGTAGAAGAGATAATTAGGCATTTATTAATATATAATTAATATTAATTTTAAAGCAGTTCATGAAGGATCTCTGATGTATTACAAAATGTATACTCCGTTCTCTTTGTGTGATAAAGCCAACCTATATACGTAAAACTCACGTAAGATATAGATCAGGTAAAGAAAACTACAAACTATTGTACTAAAATATAGTTTTAGGATATGTCATTAATTGTAGAGGGAACATCACATAAAAGAATAGACATTAATGAAATGCCATGTATTATGTATAAAACACATTTTTGATCGTGTTCACTTGTAAGGTTAGTACTATTGTAGAAAGAAAAAAAACTTTGTGAAAACCTGCCAAATTAAACATTAAAACACATTGTAATGTTAATAATAATAGTGATAGACATAGTATACGTAAAACATTAACGTCTCAATGTTTGTTGTAACTTTGGGAATGAATTCCCCGTCCCAAATATGTACTTTAAGACATATTGGTACAATTTTTGTTTACTATTTTTTCTAATGGAGATTTGTTTTTTAAATATATTGTTAAAATATTTTTGTTGCTTAAATGTTGCTCAAAGTATACCATTTCTTTGTTTGTTTATTTCTCTATCACTCGTATTTTCAGACTCTGTGTGTTATTTGTATGTGTGTGATTGTAATTTATTTTAATAAAAACTCAGAAGTTTTCAACACACAACAGTGGTATTTTTCATTTCCTATATGACTGCAACGTAAAACATCATCCTTCCATTTGTCCTGAAAGATACAAGTAGATAACCTTAGGGAAATTAAGAGACATAAAGAAACAAAACACTTAAAAATGTATAACTAGAACTGTTAAATCTTAATGTGAACTAAGAAGCGTATTTAACTGGGTGGTTAGGTCAGTGTCAGCCAACTGCATGCTCTATGACATCAGAGAGTATCGCTCTCAGCTTGCACAAGGTACTGAAATGTAGAGTAGATGAGGTTAGGGACATGATTTTGACATTTAAATCATGACAAATTCAGAGGACATATCTTTTAAACTGTTCCATCATAAGCCTTGCTAACACGTACATAAATATCTATCGTAGGTACCACACTATAAAATATACCTATTATGTCGTAAAATATCGTTATGTTAAACCTTCTTATTTTATGAGTTTTTAAGGTGCTTATTATTTCTTCATTCATTTCCTTTGCTATGCATTTTTATTTAATAATTTTTTTACACTTACGAATATAGCCGTTTCGTAGTTTATAAATTAGCTAGTCCAAATTTTAATGTCTAGCTTCGAAATTCTCTTGGATATAATTTTATACAGCATTATATATTACATTATTTTGTGATTAGGCAGGACAGGAACCACTGGTGTGCGAACCTCAAAAGCTGTTATTGGGATGCACCAGCCACGAAAACAAAAGCATTGCTTCTTGCTCTTTATCAGTGACCTTAGATTCCTTTCAGATAATGGGGCAAGAGGCAGTTAGTTATTTGTGAAAAAGTCCATTAATGACTCGTATAATTCCCGGGCTGCTCATTTTGCTATGAACTTAATTGTAGAGTACTTTCAACTAGTTATTGTAAAATTAAGCTTCTTTTTAAGTTACAAATGCTTTATTTAGTATTATTAAGCACAGTGAAATAAAACGCTTGTCTCATTGCATATGGCGTTTACTTTTGGTTAACTTTATCTACAATTCTTTGTTATTGCTCTCTGTTGTTTTTATCATTTAATGCATCCATCCTAAACCTTAGTAAGTTTAACTTCCCTTTAAAAGGTTTAAGTTGCTATGTCCACCAGCTTATTTGTCGTCATGGACTGTTATAACGGAATGTATAAACACCCATAAACAAATAACCCAGGAATAAGCTTCTTTATTGCAGTTTCATAAGCCAAAGACATGTTTAATACTGGTAGGCATACACCCGTGGTGTATACCGGTATGTTTACAAACTGCTACAAGAAGCGGCATGGTGTGTCACCTACCTGCGATTGCTTCGATAGCGTGACGCACGCGGCGTTGTTTCTGTCACTGCCTAATCCACACTCACTCTGGAAAATTTTATGCGGCTATGTTGGGGTAATATATATATATATATGTCACTTAGAAGCTGAGCAACTACTTTATATAAATATATATAATTATATATATAATTTGTTCGGCGTCATTCTTTATATATGGCATTTTTTACGTTAGGATAACTTTTATGGCATTAGAAATTCTCTTATTTTAGTATTGTACATTCTTTACTTGCATTCTTGGAAGTAAATCACATTCATATTTAAAGATTAGTCTAGAAATGAGTTACACCTGGGTGGAAGGGTGGCTATTGTCATTTAGCAAAATAGGTATGAGGTAGCACAGTTTTGCAATTTTCACTTTAAAGGATTTCTTGTCCCCTTCTCTATATCATGTCACAGGCTGTTCAGTCCACTTCATTCGCAGTAAATTTTATATAAGCTAAAAGCACAAGAGTTACTCCTATTACTTTGTAAGAACAGCTTCAGAAACAATTTTCTTAATATACATCTCTGATTCTTCAGACAAAAGCACGAAACAAAACTATTTAATTTTCCACGTTATCTCATTATTTATACCTGGTTTTTTTCATTCATAGCAGTTATACCCTTGTACAAATATTAATTTTAATATTCTGTATATAATTGTAATAGTTGAATACATTTCATATTTAGTTTACCTTGTGTAATTATTGTTCAACTTGTTCAACACTTTTCAAGCGTTTTAGATCATTAGAACGTGTACCATGGTAATGACTAATTATATAATATTAGTTAAGGATACACTAGAGCGGCAAAAGTATTATACATATAGTTGTATAGTTGTAGACAAAATAGTGACTAACTCCCATTCTGGTGATTACATACCAGGAATTTTAGTATGTGTTAGCAGAGCAATTACTTCTTGTTGATATGTTTTTCCGCGATTTTTATCAGCTGTTGGTTAATTTAGTGCCCTTATATGTAATTGAATCGCTTATCCCAAATACTTTTTTCTTTTCTTTTGAGTTAGATGCATTTATGTGTTCTTTTGAAGTTGAGTCGAGCCTTCAAAGCACAACGAGATAGTTGAATCTAGACAGGGCCATCATATTCAATCAAATAGCCAGAAAATATAGCTGATAAATTGCTGTTGATTTCGAAAAAGCCCCATGTTCCGGAAAATTTAAACCATGCAGTACTGCAAAGAAGATGGTACACATAAAGATGTTTACAAAGTGCAAGAAGAAGACGTTTTACAGTTCTGGAATACTATTCTTCTTCAGTTGCCGGTGTTGGGAGCACAGGATGCAGAAAATTACTAAGTACTTGTCATTTATTATTTTTCAAAAAAATGTTTACATGAGTTATTTGTATCTTAGACTTTGCCCTGACTAATTTCTATGTATATTAAACAAGATTTATCACATATCTAGAAAGCTTTAAATTTGTTATTTCTCTTTTCTTTCAAAATGGTCCTATGTTCATTACAAATATTTAGCTTTTATGAGAAAATAGACACAACGCATGTAAACAGAGTCTGTCAAAGTACTAGTTATTATCCATGTATCTGAAATAGCACTCGAAAGAAAAGAAAGGAAAATACTTTCAAAAACAATAAAAAAAAATGTTTTCAGTTTTCCCAAAACCATGCCAGCTGGACATAGGGCCTTTCTGAAATAGCTAATCCAATTTTAGATTTACGGTAGTATGCATATGAGTAGTAAAATTAATAATAATAATAATAATAATAATAATAATAATAATAATAATAATAATAATAATAATAATAATAATAATAATAATAATAATAATAATAATAATAATAATAATAATAATAATAATAATAATAATAATAATAATAATAATAATAATAATAATAATAATAATAATAATAATAATAATAATAATAATAATAATAATAATAATAATAATAATAATAATAATAATAATAATAATAATAATAAATATATGCTAGCAAGTTACTCACCTTATTGCCCAATATTTCTCCAATGCTGTCGCTGTATTGAATATGTTGAGACGATCCATTTGGAAAGATGCACAATAAAAATATAAGTGTGTGATGATTAATCCTATTCATTTTTAGTGTGTAAATGCATTCTAGAAAATGGAAATTTTCTATTGCTATTAAATGTGGCACAAGAAAAGAAAGGATTACTTTGTAAGACCTGAACATAAACAGTCCTTTACAGCTCAGCAATAAACGAAATGCACACTGTGATTAGCTAAATATGAAGCTTAAGACTGCATATGACTAATATTTGAGATAAAATGTATAACGCATTCTAATGTGACGCTGCACCATCTCATGGGCCAAAGACATCCGTTATGATCTTCAGTTCTCCTTAATGTTTAGTCCCTCTCTCGTCGTCTTGATCTGCCCAAAATTTGTCAGCCTTGTGGTATGCAATGAAGTATGTTAAAATGTATTTTCTTTGCATTCATTGTTAGAAACATTTCCAGTTAGTACTAAAATTGTGTATTTTTACTAATACATTAAATACTTATTTTTCTTCTAAATTTCCCAATTTTTTCGATGATCCCAAAGTGCATGTCGTGCTAGTAGCTATATATGGCATATAGTGTGAGATAAAATGCTGGGAGTGCTCATCACCTTATAAAATTCTGGGCCAGTATGTTTACCGACTTATAGCTGCTTTCATATGCCCAAAAGTTGCTGCTATTTGGCAAGCTGTGTATCTGTGTTCTTTAAATTTGATTAGGCCGCGCCACGGCTGGGTATTTAGACCGCTCCACTCTCACGAAGGCGGGCCGGGCCGCCTTCAATCACAGGCGACCGCAAAGTGATATTGGTGATGGAAAACACGGTGCTGGAAATCCCGGGTTTTCTCCGGGTTTCCCCCACCATCTCACTCCACCAGTGCTCCATCTTCATCTCATGTACCATCAGTGTCACCACCTGCGGTGCTACATCTAGTAAAAGCAGGCGTTAAGCACTACATATTTCATTTATTTTAAATTTGATTGTTGTATAATTGCAGAGTTTATGTATACAATACATAAGTACAGTTACCTGCTCCCCAAGCTAAACAGTGATTATTATTTTTGCTATAAACAATAGGAAAGAGAGAACATAAATTTGTCTATTTGTAAACTGAAGTGCACCAATGACGTGGCATACAAGGGCTTCTTCACATTATTTTCTGTAGGTTATGAAGAATGTTGTCATATGCGTAGTGAGTGCGTGCAAAAATTGACCAACCACATCCCAAAAAAGTTATTTGTTTCAGTCTAATGCGTACATCCTCCCTGAGTTTGCCTAACCTCAAGAAAGTCTGTACTGAATACAAACCTATTTCATGGCTGTTGAATACATGCCATTTCGTCTTGCTCTGAAAATGTAGTCACTTCACAGGTTAGAGAAGCTAGAATCTATGGGCGATAGTGAGACTGCCATTCGCTTATTCTAAACTCGTTTATTGCATTGCTAATGCCTCTTTCTCACAGTAAATCCTTCCCTTATCTAATAAATAATGCATATACTTTAATATACGGAAATATATTATTTGTCACAATTTACATACCTCCATGTCATTCCTTAGTAAAATTATTCAACTTGCCGTTCAGTAAGCTCAGTTAAAATTGGTTTTTGTACAGCTATTACCAATATTTAAAGAATTATCTGTACAGAATGTCATTTCAAAATGTAATTGCATTATTGGGATATTAATATTAATATTTTATTAGCTGTAATAGTTACTCTTTTTCGGAAGATAGTGAATATACTATTTAAATTTTTCCAGTTATATTTCTTAATACCTTGTAACAAATTGTTGGCTGGAAATTTTCACATTTTATAGGTGACATGCAAATGTCATAACATCTTTATGTGATTTTTATGGCTCGGAAGTTGATGACTCAAAAATCAGAGAAAAATGATCAATAAAATTCCCTTAAATTTTATGGTATTAATTTTTAAAAAAATGTCCGTCTTTTTTGTGACTTTAGCCTGGACCTGTTACGAAAATTACAACGTTTTCATGTTTTATGTTCTGTGGCCACAAAAGAAACATGCTTTGATCAGATAGGTTGCATATTCATTGGCTGTTAATCTGAATTGCTTCCGTCATAAGAAGAAACCTTTTATGAGGGGTGTCATCCTTTAATATATCACAGCATTTGCAATATAACGGCCCTGTTCATCGCTTGTCTCGTCTATTGAAACAAATATGTTCTCGTATCTCTCAAAATATCTTATTGTTACTATTGTTTCTACATAACCCTGTAAGTAAACTTTTCTAATGGTATATTCATCTGGTACGTTCTGTCTTGTATACTCCTGCAGAAATTGCCGAAATTTAGCGTTATTTATTTTTGTTAACGGAATATTGGAAGAAACCAACGCTATACAAAGATCTCTATTGAGAAGAAATTATTTGAATGGTTCCCCCGTGCTTTGGCTAAGAAGTAACTTACTTTCCTTTGTATGTACAATGGCCTTTATGTTGCTCGCGACCGTAAAATGCATATCTGCACTCACTTTAATTTGACGCAATTTATAAAACAGGGTTTTTCCACCTATAGAAAACACATTGTTACCAAATTCAGTTACTAACTTTCGGAAGAAACTTCGTCTACTTTCCTTTACTTCTGGCATTTTTATAACTTCACTTGTGAGAAGTAAAATGTTGACTGAATGGTGGATGCTGTTGTAACAAGTGTTCCTCTCACGAGAATACGTTGGTGAGGAAAGTGCTGACTTAACCACTCTAGCGTTATCTGAGAAAGATTACGGCTCTACTTTCAACATATCAATAAGGTTTACTGGCCTCTTATAAATCATTCGCTCGTGCACCTGAAGTGTTGAATACGAATGAGCAGAGAGTTTTTCAGTGTAAATAGTACATCTATTTACGACACCATTGCGAGCTGATATAGTAGTAATTCCCCCAAGACTCTTTCAGAAAAAGCATTCCCCACACAGTTTCCACGTGAAAGTGTTGTTTTACTTAACGCGGTTAAGCACATCGTGAACGATAACTACGTAAACACATATCCATTGTCTAAGAGTACTACACACAGTAAGGAGCAAAGAGACTCAACAAAGATACATGTGGTAAATGTTAAAAGTGCCTTTAAAAGGAAAAAAAAATTGGAGAAAATGCAACAAAAGGTATATAATTTCCGAAAAAGTGACCAACAGACATTAAAACCCCAATTGCAAAAAGATGCAAAATAAAAGTCGTCAGTATTTGGTCCACTTTAAAACAAACGACTATACTGTCTGTGATGACGCAGAAAAAACATCATATTTCATCAAGTTCCGAGCCCTAGTGATTATACTACTTATTTTTAAATATACTACGACCGCTATTAAAACTCAAATCTGTATTTCTCACATTTGGCTGTGTAATATGGAAAACTTTCAGACCTCTAGCTATACTTCTGTGAAGAAGATAATACAAAAAGAAAAGCTGGAACTTGTTATCAATTTCCCGGACAGAAATTTAAAAAAGAAAGGAAACTGAAAATAACTTTATGATACGCATTTTTCATTTTTGCAACAAAAAAATTAAATCTCTGTGCAAAATGACTAAAATAGCCCCTTCTATCTATAAGACTGACTGACTTTAAATTCGACATAAACCTTTCACCTGAACTGCATGTAACACGTACATGTCAGAAATTAGATGTTTATACCATGTTTTTGAGTTAGCGTTCCTAAATCTGCGAAAAAGGGAGTGCTGCATAAATAGAATGTGCAGTTTTTGCTACTGCTGCTGTAGAATGCCACAACTTGAACGGGATAGGATGCCAGAATATTTACAAACATCCTCTTTCCAAATAAAGACTGCAGGCTTATACATAAGAGTTTAATGAAATTAGAGATAAGGAATATACTAAATCTCAAGTTCTTATATTAGGTTATTTAAGACAAAGGGTGTCTTTCTATCTTATCCCTCTCGGGCAATAATCTCACGTCTCAGTAGTCCATAAAATAGGCTTATGGTGTTTGTGCTTGAAGATGTCAATGAAGAACCAAGAAGAACGAACGAATTCTCTGCCACAACCCTCAAAACATTGGATGATTGCAAACGTTCCTTTTCACGGTTTAGTTGCATCATGAAAAAGGTATAAAATACTCCACCCAAAGGACTTTCAAAAGTCGCATGTGAAATGTATCAGGTTGTGTGCTCAAATGTAGTAGGGAGTTTTGGAGATTTAGAAAGGGGTATGTGTGCGGGTTAGCATGGTGTGAAGGGTTAAGGGAGGGGGTAGAAACTGGCATTATACAGGGTGTGGTCATATATCATTAGTAAATCCGCACTGGGGTGATTAATGAGTGTGAGCGAGTGAGTGTATGTGTGTGCGTGTATGTGTGTGAGCAGGCGCGTGGAACCCATGCGTTTGTCTGTCCGTGTGTGTGTAAATCCACACATGTAGTTGAGCCGAGCTACATGGCAGCAGTGGCGGCTAGTGCTTCCGTCGCACAACACACACATACATACACCAGGACGTGGCATTTCCACCACCTGCAAATACCATCCCTCATTGGTCAGGAGCGTTTTCCCTTCACCCCGTTCTGTGTTGCTCATCTCTATGTATAACGTACACCCCTTCCTTTTCCTCCACATGGGAGAGGAGGAAGCGTCGAGTAATCCACGTGGATTAGAGGGCCCTACACCCCTTCCCCTCAGCGCTCTTGGGTCATGTGCTTCCAATATGCACCAGACATACTCGCATGCACGCGTCCAAGAGCGCAACGCAGGAATGTAATTCTGAATGGTTGTTTATTAACGTCTCTCTTATTTTTAATAGCGTGTTGATGAACCCCTGGTTAGGTGTTTTCTCCCCGTTCCCTTGTTCGCCATTTAACAGCCTGACTGTGGCAAGTATTTGACTGAGGTGATTTTCAAAACAACTCTTTACCGTAGATACCTTTAGTTCTCTCGTGAAAGTCTGAAAAATTGTTACATTAATCCAAAATTTTGAGCTCTAAATGTATCAAAGTATATATTAAGGATGGGCCCCTGACACAACTCTGATACTTACGGTACTTGCATGCTATCGACAAGGAACTGTCGATTAACAGTTAACAGTTTCCGAGAAGAAACCTCTGCTTATCTTAACGACGATCCTGTTCCTAGTTCATTGGATTACTGGAAAACAAATTAAAAATTTCGAAAACTAAACAAAGTTAGTCGCTAAATGATATGATATATTTATTTTTCATATTCCAAAATTTTACAATTTACAACTTTTGGCTACATTTATTTGTCGTTACCTTGTTGCTACCTTGGCTTGCATGACACCCTGGTCTTTTGCTCTGCCAGGTAGCTCTTAACCTTCATACCTCCTTGATTACTTAATTAGTCTCTTTCTTCCCCCTCCTGTTACTTTCTTACACTTCTTACATTTCTGGCCCATTTTTCTTTTACTTTCTGTAAGAACTCAGCAATACTGCTTACCTTCTTTTCCTCCCTGCCCGTTAACACTTTTATACCTACTGTCCTCTTCTCTACTTTCTCCCATTCTTCTTCCCAAACCCTTTTTTATCCATATTGCAACCTCCTCGCATTCTGTTACATAGTGTTCTATGCTTTATTTTCCCCCACATAATTCACAAATTCCCTTTTCCCTACCTCTTATCCCTCTTAGAAATATTATTCCTGTTCTCATCCATGCTAACCATTCACTCTCTTGACTATTGTAGTAATCTACGTATGCTTCTCGTCCCCAGTTTATTTTTATTACTTGTAAAATTGTAATGTTTTCATATTTTCTAGAATTTCCCATATTTCCTGTCTTTCTATATCTTCTATGTTGTATACTCCATCTGCAATATATTTTTTTTTCTGAAAATCTATTTAGCACAGCAGGACTCATATGTGATAGAATAAAATATAGGCTGGATCCAGAAAGAGTAAGTGTGCTAGAACATTAGGACTGTTTCAAAACGCATTTGCTTTCAATTGATTAATGTAGAGTTTAAAAATCAGTACAATAATGGTTTTAAATTTTGGCTCATTAAATATGTGCAGATATTAATTTCATTGGCATTACATAATTCTACCAACATTCGGTTTTATATGAAACTGGAAGCAGAAATTATGCTATCGAGGATCGAAGTATCGACTTTTGTGATAAAATATCGTGTATCATATCGAGTATCAAGTATCGACCCATGCACACAATATAAAGGTGTAAGAGAAAAAAAGAGAGAGATACAGAGAATTCCCAAAACTCATATCACTTTTACATGAAAGTTTTTTTTAAATGTTTATTGTCTCAAAAGTTACTCTTAACGATGTTATTAAGCTCTAGAAGCTCCGCTCGTCCGAAATCACTTCTGCATAACTAGTAAACAGACACAATCTTACCACCCAAGAAAATGTAGATTCATTTAAAGCACAAACTTTTCATCAAATGCATTTTTTGTGTGATAGTCCATTTCCAAGGAATTAAAGTACAAGCTAATATCCCTAGAGTTAAGGTTGAAAGAGAAAACATAATTGTTTTTTTAATAATTGTTTAGGATAAATAGAGATTGTTCATATAATTTCGGAATTTGTAATTATTAAAGTATTACTATTTGCTGGCAGAATCTTGGAATAATGATAAACAGAAAATACAGGATGCTAAAATGGGATTCATGAGATCAGTAAAAGGATGCATCCTTTTAGACAAAATCTCTAACGATAAGATCCGAAAGGAAAAAAACATCCAGGAAGACAAAGGAAACGGTAGATACACTTTGAAGCCAGAACAGGTATTTTTGCCTAATCCTTGAACTGCAGAAGAAGAACAATAACAAGAACGAGAAGGTGGCAATACAGATGCTTTTCTCAAACGAAAATTTGACATTCTTCCTTTTTCTCCTTTTAAAAAAAAATAGTATGGCATTTGAAAGACATCTATAGCAAACAACTCTTAAGAAGCAAAGATCAATACAGCTTGATAATCAGGTTAAGTAGTTGCGTTTCTTTGACACAATTTTCTATACGCACGCCATCTCCTGATCCAGTACTTAATTTACTGAAAACAGTCTTTTGTTCAGTAATGCGAATTTTCATAGTGTTTTGCCTTTGTTTATAATTGTGTTATATCCAGTATTTCATTTGTGGTTATAACATTTTATAAATATCCTGATGATGGGAGAGATGTACACTCCCGAAACGTTGATATCTAATCATCTTCTCACCTGGCTGGCTGCCTGAGAAGAAAGTAAGCGTATTTGTCACCAGGAAAGCTTTAGGTCTTATTTAACTCTTAATTTAACTAACACTTAAGCCTATTGCATTCTTTTATTCCCATAATACATTCAAAAAGCATATAAAGCAATTTTAACAAAATCTATCTCAACACGAACTATATAGGACAAGCCTATGTAAGAATGTACAAGAGAGAATAGTGGAAGACATGAGGATATTTTATATTTTCTATTTTATTAAAAATAATTGGTTTTGAATGGAAAGGACATTCTGTACCTCTAAGATATGAATATGTGTTTTTGCAGATGTCTGCAGAGGGCAGTATGCTACCACTGCCCTGGTATATATTTTGTACAGTATTGCAGACATCACTTCACGAAACACGTTATGTCTTTACAATTTCTGGTACTGATAGTGCTTTTTCCACTTAAATAGGTTACCTCTCGTCATAGTGTATTTCCACAACGAACCCTTCTGTTCTGATGTCACCCTTGCAGTTGTTTTTATATGTTTATTTCTCCTAGCTCCATAAAACAACCATGAAGCCTACCACCATACTAAATGGAATTTCCATTGTTCTGAACGATTAATCAACACTAAATTAGTCGTATAATGATTAATCTAATTTTTGTTTTTTGTATTACATTATTGTAGTTGCCGAACCCAGAAGATCATATTTATATCAACAGAAAATGTTTACTGGAAAATTTTGCTTACACTATCCTTTAGATAAGCTACAAACTTCAATAAAATACGCTTTTTTATTCAAGAGCCTTATGACTATTTGGATGCTTTCAGTATGCTTATAACAATGCTTATTATAATTTTACAGCCTGAGAGTGATCTTGTATCTTCCGTTTCATTTCCTGAAATAGAAACAAAAATTTAAGGAAAAGTAATTCATAGATTATAGAGGACAATTCTTCTATTTACGGAGCTTTGCAACACATGAGCAAGTACCATATTGCAGTGAAACATGACGACTTCAGGACTGTTTAGAGGCAGCCATTTTTAGACTAACCTGTGATACATCTTAAATTCTAGTGGATTGAAAGCTAATCTTATATCTATTCAACTTGAATATT
Organism: Mantis religiosa; assembly: GCA_030765055.1. NCBI lineage: Eukaryota > Metazoa > Arthropoda > Insecta > Mantodea > Mantidae > Mantis > Mantis religiosa. The sequence continues at coordinate 83,354,160 of CM060955.1, forward strand.
TGAGCAGAAAGATATATGAGATAATATTTCACACATTTCTTTTTCTGTGATTACGAGATTACAACAATAAATGTATCCAGTTCAAATTGGAACATTTCCACCTAGCACTTTCTTCCTACTTCAGGAAAAAGGTGAAGTTTTATTTAAAACTTTAATCAACTATTTCGGTCAATGGTTTTACGGTGTTATCACAAATATAGTTCTCTGTGTTTCTGTTCAATTCAGTAGCTAAAATATCTCACAGTGCGTGTCTACTATAGCAGGTGAAGCAAATCCATATAGCTTAGAGCTTCATATTAAATGGTAACAAATTCCATGTTGCTATGCATCTAAAACAATGACACTAGGCAGGCAGGGATCGAGTGATGCATTGGCTAGCTTTCAGACTACAGGTGGGGGAAATAACAATTATAGTCACCGGTGATCGAACTCCGAGCCCGCAGGCTCCCAACTAGGACATATGGTTGTACTCTCTTATACCCCCTCACAACCCTGCTTCTGTCATTAATAATATAGTTACTATCCGCAGCTGTGAAGTGTTAGTCATCACTGTGCAATATAATTGCTCTATAGATTTCCTTAAACTGCTACACTACTGTCCTCTGTGAACCACTTGATAAGTCAATGAGGGAAACACAGAGTGATTTATTAAATCTCCAGGCAATACCCCTGTATTCCACATGTCGCTCGTTTCATAGACGGTAGTAATAATATACTGCTTGATTACGGTTCTCTCTATCATTTTTGCTTTCCTTTTTATGCATATTGACGTAAAAGCACGATATGCAATTTTCAAGAGAGGTAGATCAATGTTCAACATCTAGAAGGAAATTTACTTGGATGAAAGTACAGTAATGTACAAAATGTCTTATCGCTGCTTCCAGTCGTAACGGTAACTTTTCCTCCAATAAATTCTATATTAAAAGGTATCACACTGCCTCAAACCTATGTTTTCTTTATCATGAGTTTAGCCAGTCAAAAATATCACAACAGTAAGAAGGAGCTAGTTATTAAATAACCCTTTTACAGTCCAGTGGCTTCAGTGTAAAATGTGCATATGTTATTCTTTAGATAAAACAGTTGACTGAGTACAGTTGTTCGGAGGAAAAGAGGGAAGAAACTTTCGTTCTGTAGGGAAAGGAGCTGCTTGGCAGAGTGATTCCGAAAATAGACATAACCATATCTTTGGTCATTCACGATATGCTCCATGTGTCGTCCATTATTACACATTATACGAGGGGTAACCCAAAAGAAACCGGACTCCGAGGGTGCTGCCACTCGTAGACGTAGTACAGGGTTCTTACGCTAGATTATGTTAGTAGAGACCTTCATGAAACAGCTGTGCAGACGGCGTCAGTATAGAGCTGAACGTGCAAGTGCGGTATTGTGTTTATCTGAGTGTTGGCGGGTTACCTCTGCGAAGTCATTATGGCAACTTTAAAAGAAAAAAGAGAGTGTATCAAATTTTGTTTCCTGTTTAAAAGAACTGCAACGGAGACACACCAAATGCTTCAGGAAGCTTTCCAGGAGGACGCTATGAGCCGCACACAGGTTTTCGAGTGTTTTGGGCGCTTTAAACGTGGTAAGATGTGTGTTGAAGACCAAGCTCGTCCTGGACGCCCTTTGACATCGCGAAATGAGGAGAACATTGAAAAGGTCCGCCAAAAGATCAACGAGGATCGTCACCAAACGATCGACCAAATTTCAGCAGCGACAGGAATCAGTTGGAGCTCGTTCCAGCGTATTTTGAGGAGGATTTGCACATGAGACGTGTTGCCGCTAAGTTTGTTCCGCGCCTTCTCACACAGGAGCACAAAACCATCCGCATGAATGTGTGTCAGGACTTGAAAACAGAGATTGCATGTGACCCGAAATTCTTGAACAAAGACATTACAGGGGATAAGAGTTTGTGTTACGGGTATGACCCAGAAACCAAGCAAGCGTCAAGCCTGTGGAGGACTCCCAACTCTTCCAGACCAATAAAAGCAAGGCAAGTGAGGTCAAATATGAAGACTATGATTATTGTCTTTTTTATGTTCGTGGAATTGTGCATCGGGAATTCCTACCCGCTGGCCAGACTGTTAACCAGCACCTTTACTTGGATGTTTTAAGGCGTCTGCGAGAGGATGAGAGGGGGAAACGCCCGGAACTTTGGCGATCAGGTGACTGGTTTCTGCATCACGACAACGCTCCAGCACACACGGCCTTACGAATGATCCACTATTTGGCATCTCAGAGGTGGTCTGTCGTTCTCCACGCTCCGTATTCGCCGGACCTAGCCCCGTGCGACTTTTTCCTATTTCCACGAATGAAAAAAACGCTACAAGGGGAGCGTTATGACGATGTGGAGGCGATAAAAACAGCTTCGCAAATGGTACTGGACAATATCAAACTTGAAGAGTTCCAAACATGCTTCCAACAGTGGAAAAAGAGACTTGACAAGTGCATCGCATATAATGGAAAGTATTTTGAATGTGACTGAAGTAATTTTGTAAAAAGGTTCATCAATAAAGTTTTTATAACAACAATCCGGTTTCTTTTGGGATCCCCCCTCGTATACGTCATGCGATCAGCGATGCGGACAAACATATCAGCACACTAATCCGGAGTTATGTTTGGTATAAGAGACAAAAAGCTTGTCTTCAGATCTGAAAGGCAACGTAGTATCGGGTTAAAAACTGTTTTAATCACACGTCCCATAGAAATGGATTATAGTGAGGGCCAGGCTTCTGAGAGGACAGGCAAAGCAAGTTCCTCTCCAAATGATCATATTGGGAAAGATTTCTTAGAGGAAAAATATCGTAAAAAATATGGAGTGCTGCGCTATTGTGTTGGAACATTTGCAGTACAAAATCAATGCCATTAAAGGGACAAACGAGTCTATAAATTGGTTTGAAATTTGATGATAACCTCTCAATAAATATCAGCACTACATTAATCGCCCCATGATTCTCGTGTTCGATGAAATATGGACCAATGACAGCATGACTGGATAATGCTCTTAGTGACATGCTCAGAGAAAAGGTTTTTCTTTAAGAAACTCATCAGGTTGCAACCACCGTCTAAAAAATGTATTGTTCTGCTTATGAACATATTCACCCAAGAGTACACGGTACATATTTGACCACCCCAATTCTCCAGTATGCATTCATGCTCCTAGAGGCAAACCAACCGCGGGGATAATTCTGCCATTGTTGGCGATAATCGGGAAGCGTTAACTGGTGGAATATTTTTATCCTGTTTAGAATATGCCAAGTTCCTTTACTATACACCACACATTGGTGGTTGGCAAACGCAGTTCCTTAGATATTTACCGCAAGCTGAACTTATTTCATCACACAAACAAGCTCCGCCTCGGTAGCGTGGTGGTAGTGTCTGCCTCACGTTCAAGAGGTCCCGAGTTCGAATTTCGTTCAGGGTGAGTTACCTGGATAAGGTTTTTCCCAGGGTTTTCCCTTATCCTGAAAGAAGAATGTCGGGTAACTCTAAACTCTATGGACCCTGGTCTCATTTGAGCATCATTTCACCCATTCCATTCATCGTCGGATATGACTTAACGTTGGAGGACGTAAATTACAAAAATAAACAAAACACAATCAACATTCTCGTTCATCGGAGTCTTCCTAAATGTCACACATCATGACAGTTTATGGATTTGCTTGAGAATACGTATCTTTAGAAGGTACTGAACATAAATGTCTAAAGCTTTCCCTTTTTGAGTTACGCTGTTTACACACACACACACACACACACACACACACACACACACACACACACACACACACACACACACACACACACACACACACACACACACTCACACACACACACATGAATTCAGTAGCCCTCTGTACATGGTTTTCCGTGATATCCCGTACTGGATTCCTGGGAGGAATGTCCCAGCAATTTCTTATGCGTACTTAAAAGCGATAGCCCCACGTCAGTAGATTTATTATAAAAAGTTGTTGACCAATACAGAAAGTGATTGACGTTTACTAACCACATTGAGGAACTATTTAAGCAAATGGAGAGGATGAGTACGTCATAAAGGTTGTCATAGCCACCATTAGAAGGACCAATTAGAGTCAAAATGTTTCCATGACAACGTTAGACGCTAAACCCTTGCTGCCGAACCTGTTTATAGCATGACGAGCGGGCAATAAGTAGTATATGCAAGTCTTACCGTCTGATGACGCTGCAGTAAACACTAACTTGCTGTTTGCTGTTACGTTGCTCTTTCTGGAATATTCATGATATACATTTCGTTTGTCATGAAAATATCTTTAAACATCTTGTTTTGTTTGTAATTTACGTCCTCCAAAGTTAAGTCATATCGGACGATGAATGGGATGGGTGAAATGAGCCTAAGGTCCATAGAGCTTAGAGTTACCCGACATTCATCCTTCAGGATAAGGAAAAACCCCGGAAAAACCTTATCCAGGTAACTCACCCTGACCAAGATTCGAACTCGGGACCTATTGAACGTGAGGCAGACACGCTACCATCTACGCTACCGAGGCGGGCATTTGGTATTTTAATTACCTATAGGTATTAGAGCCAAAGTTGTGAAAATAAAAAATATAGAAAAATCTTCCGATTATATTGTAGTATGGGATGGGGAATTTTCTTCAAAGCCTTCTTTTCGCATTTAGCAGAACTTAAATACCAAGTTTGATATTTAAGCGAATTTTTATTTTGGAGTTATGTTGTTCATACACATGGACCCTTTATTAAAAAGTACTTTATTTAGTTTCAGGGGATCCCAAAACATGTATTCCTGTGAAATCTCTACATGTAATGTTTGTGAGTGGAAAATAGTATTTCTACTGTTATACGCAGTGCAGAAAAATGCTATTTGAGAAAAGTATTGGTATTTTAATATTTAATTCAGAACAGGAATAACGCGGAAATGGTTAGGGTCTAAAAATATGCAAAAGTCTTTCAAACTTTAACAGGACCTTAGATGTTATTCCGAGAAAATTTATGGTGTGCATTTCATTCATCATGATAATACCTTAACATATAGTAATTTAATCAAAATCGAGAGTCCTTTGAAAAAAGTTTAAATAATTTCCACGTAAATGGGAATTTAGGGAGGAGGATTTTCTTGAAAACCTCATTTGTATCCTTGGAAGGCACTCAATTTATATATTGTTTCAAATTTAAGTGGCATTGGATTTTGGGTTATGTAGTTCACAGAAGACAAACAAACGCACTCACTGTGACAAGGTTCGAAAGGGGAATTCCTCTGCCAATAAAGTCTTTTGCGCCTATATACCTGAAAAGGTACTAAGTGTGGCAGGTCTGAAGAGAGACTGCAATAGAGGGCGCGGTCCCTAACAACAATGGATTCGAATTTCCAGTGGCACTCTCCCGGACGCTTACAAATCCTCTGTGAACAGTACGAACGGTATGACTGGAAATAAAAAAATGCAATAAAAGCCATTTTTGATTGTAAGTTTTAAAAGAAAATTCCTACATCCCAACTCTTTATTAAAAGTGTTTCCAAATTCTTTGATTTTACAAAAAAAGGTATATTCTGTTTGAGTGAACTACGATTTTCCTTGTTATATTATTATTATTATTATTATTATTATTATTATTATTATTATTATTATTATTATTATTATTATTATTATTATTATTATTATTATTATTATTATTATTATTATTATTATTATTATTATTATTATTATTATTATTATTATTATTATTATTATTATTATTATTTATTATTATTATTATTATTATTATTATTATTATTATTATTATTATTATTATTATTATTATTATTATTATTATTATTATTATTATTATTATTATTATTATTATTATTATTATTATTGTTATTATTATTATTATTATTATCACCATCATCATCATTATCATTATCATTATCATTATCATCATCATCATTGGGTCCTCTTACGTCCTATTCTTTTCGTCCTCCAACATTGTCATATTGGACCATGAATGAAATGGGCAGACATGCTCAAATAAGCCCAGGTTACACAGAGCTGTTTCCCGATATTCATCTTTAAGGAAAAGGGAAAAACAGGAGAAAATCTCATCTAGGTAAGTCACTCTGTCACTACCTCGTCACAAACGCATACACAGATCATTTTCCTAAAATGTTTTATTCAGCGGACCTCAAAACGTGTATCTTCACTGACATTTTAATGTCCCCTTTTTTGTGGAATGCAATTCTTTCTCCGCCTAATATACATGAGGAGAAAGTAAAAGTTGTACCTTGTTGGTGCTGTAATATTATTCAATACATACGTACTAAATTTTCTCCTTTTGGGCATATTTATCAAGGTGAAAAAGTACAATAAATATGAATTAGCAACACGTGTAAGACACGATTAATTATCAACCGTAATACCTGATCTTGCTGAATCCTAATTACTGTACACCGAAAATCAATGATATTTGATGAAATATTGGAACATTTTTTGCCAGCACAAGCCACAGACCCGGGACATGCCATGAAGGACAACTTTTCACATGTCGCAACATGAGCGACGAATGTAATCAACGAACTAATTCCACCCTTGGTCATGTATATTTATAAAGCGGTGTGCGTTCAATCTACGGTACTAATCGGAATTGGCACGGCGCGAGCAGCATTTATTATGAAACGCCAGTGTCTCCCTCTTTTTTTGTTCCTGTTCTGAGCTCGGGGCACACCGTCCCGAAATGCATTTCACAGCCACTGTCCCCTCATTGCCTTTATGATTATTTATGAAGAAGAATGTGAAACATGAAATGGAACATGGTCCAATTTTGGAAGTACATACCGAGCAAGAATTGAGTGCCATATAAATTAGACTGGAACACAATTGCAGTATTTAGTACGAGACTGTGTGGTTGATCTGCGTGATGCTTTAAAGAACTTTTTTTTTCTAATTGGGCAGGAATGTAAGATGATTATTGGTGAATGTTCTTCATACTCTCTAAGTAGACATTATCTACTAAACTATGGTTATCTACCAATTAAAGCTCTGAACCAATTGAGTAATCTTGTGAGCATTTACCTTGTAATATTAACCAAAGTTTTGTGTTTATTAATTTGTATGCATAGGAATCTTGTTTCACACCAAAAGTTGGTGTTATAACGGAAGCATACAATAAAAAATCACAATATCATTTGTTGGTAAATACTAAATACACATTATTACTTAAGACTTAGCGTAGCCAAACCAAGCACTTGAGACACTGTTGCACACAGATCAAAACACAACTGATACATCGAATCGAATTACAGCAGAACTCCTGATTCACAGCTCGCAACTCGGCACTGTCCATCGAAATCCACTCAACCATCGATCGTCCACTGTCTACTGTAGGCAACAGTCAGCCCCGAAAACAAAGGGAACATTCTGGAAAAGAAACCCCTCGAAACGACTAAAACGAATCTTCCGGAGTGGAGAAGCGGCGCGGCTGTGACCTCAGGGATGCATTAATTTCATCTAGGGTTAACAAATCGGGCGAGTATTCGCTAACGCGACAGTCGACAGGTAACTTTGACTCGCGATGTCAATATATTTTGAGCACTCTTGACGCAAAAACAAACAAAACTTTGTATTTTAGGAAAGAAAAAATACATTCTACGTGTACGTATGTTTCTGTGTGCGAGCATACATACAGCAGAAAATTGCAGGTATATCTTGAAATTTCTAGAATTACCTTATGAAGCACCCTTCAGTCCGAAAATAATTTGTAATAACTGAAAATGTTCTATAACTAATACATTTCATATAATATAGATCTGTTTATAACTCACAATTTATTTGACTTGAATTTCTAGTGGCATTCCGGAGATATTCATTGTTATTGGGTTTGTAGCTTTTGGAATTTTGATTATTTTTATTCAGTTGCTTTTCGTTCTGTCACTGAAAGACTGCAATTTTGAGGTGAACGTACAGCATCCCGTTCTTAAACATCTATTTAGTTTCCTCTGCTCCTGCAAATCCTAATTATAACAAAATGTGGAGTGAAACTGAAAGCTTTATGTCGATTAATATGAAGTAGACAGAAAAATAATCTATGGTAAGGGTAACATATTTTTGCACCAATTTAGTTGTTTTTCACTTGGTAGTATATGGCAGTTGTAATAACAATTAGCAGCAGTTTTGTGATTTCTTTAGTTAAATTGGCACTCACTTAGCAGGTTGTAAGAAACACTTGAAGGTGGTACTACGTAAAATTAAAAATAATATTTCGTGATGTTTCTTTTTTTCTTAAAACGAAAATCCTGAAATTTAAGATTGAAATTTAAACCAACTCAAGCATTAGCAGGCTTTGAAGTTGCAATCATCAAGTAATTAATTAAAGATGTGCAGACACAGCCCAAGTCTAAGTGTGTCGGTTTTATTGCTTTCAGTCCTGATGGAGTAAACTTCAAAATATTGCCCTATCAAGAGAGTACAAAAACAACTGTTCTAATCGTTTTGGTTTCTGCTATTTAGAGAGCATAGGCTTTCACGGCCAAAGTCAGTATAACTGGAAGTTATTTCCGGGCTGTTATGCCCTGGTGTGCTGGAGTTTGCATGGAGCGGAGCGGTTGAGACGCGTTTTGAGACGTTCCGCGAAATTCTCCGAGGAGACTACGACCGCGCCACTGAAGACGCCAGCCGCAGTTGTGGATGAAACGCCTGGAAATGCAAACTCCAGCAGACCAGGGCATAAGAGCCCGGAAATAACTTCCAGTTACACCCCTATTTACTCCCAGGAGAAGTAGTATACTGTTTTGTATGAGAAATGGTTGAAGCTAAGTCTATTTTGTGACTAGTTATACATTATTTCATATCTGATGGGGCAATATTTCCACCTACACTCTACTTTGGATATCCGTATAAATTCTAAAACCCCTCACTTCCAAAGCTGTCTATAATTCAATAGCTTTTCATTTGTTATTTGTCATTCTGCAGTCAGAAAAAGTAGAACAAAAATTTGTGTCAAACATTTTGCACATGTTACAAACTCAAATACAAATTACTGAGTGACGCAATCACATTGTGGCTCTAAATTAAATACTGCTCGCAATGACGTAACAATATTGTCCCAATGGAGCAAATGACGCAAACATGGTGCTTCAATAGAAACACTTAGCTCTAAGCAAATAAAGCATACTGGATAGAGAAATGTAATTAATTTATTTATTAAAGGACTGCTTCTTTCATGTGTTTGTGGTTCCTTTTACCTCCTATTTTGCACTATTCTCCGTCTTTACACTCACACATGCATGTTTACATACGTGATTTGGTTATCATGGGCAAGAGGGCCGACAATCGACTGAAATCTGTAAAGTGGTGGTGCGAATGTCATAAAGTTAACGTTACAAAGAGATGCAATGTGTTTGTGCGTGCGCGTGTGTATATATGTGTGTGTATCTGCGCGCGCGCTTGTTTTATATGCGCCCGGACTTATATGTAGGGTAATCTTGAATACATTTCAACCGATATGGATAATCCTAAGAATTGTAATTCTAATTCTTTATATATGAACGTAATCTATTTTCATAAAGTTGAAACTGAAGACATTTCATATTCATATTACGCATCTTATCCAATTTCAGTCTCCTTTCGCTGAATATGAATATTAGAGAATCTTTTTGTATAAGTTAGAGTATCTGGTATTAAGGTATAAACAAGGACGTTAAAATGATTTAAAATTGTGCTATTAGGTGGGAAAGAGATACATGTCATGATCATATCACTTTATGTTTCTCTGACTTAGCTGAACTAAAGTTCCACGAAACATTTTTGTCCTTAGAAGCTGCTAAAGCTATGAAATACTGTAGAACTTTCAAAAACAACCCCTACCCCTACCCCTATCTGATCCTAAAATATGTGCAGTGATACCACCCAATGAAAATTATTATAGTCTGCTTAAAGGTTTTCGAAAATTTTATACTCCTTATGTGAAAGTTTGTACTATTTGAACCGTATTGTAAAAATGTTGAAGAATTATGATATGTGACCTTTTAAAGATAGATTATTTTAATTTGGAATTTTTATATCCAAAAGTAAACTACTTGGGCAGTTTAAACACAAAGTTCTGCACTTGGCTACGAATCTCCATCCTCTTTTGTAAAATGTACTCTTACAGAACTTGATGTTAAATGTTGGTAGGCTTTCACCAAATTGCGAAAACAAACGTAACGTTTTCTACGACAATATATTCCCTTTAAACATATTTGAGTCACCAAATTTGATATTTAAATCCTGTCTTCCAAGAGTTCACCTTAAGTTTTCCAACAAAATATTCACTACCAACCTACACTTTGCATGGAATACTTTCCCATCGCTATGAGTCTCTCAAAAATAGCTATAATGATTTTGATTAAAAGACTACGTGTTCAAAACATTTTCATAGCAAATGTAGTTTCCATGTTTAATTAACTCTCAAGTCCTCATCGTTCTTAATGACCTTTACTTAATTGGAAAATCGCAAGCACTCAGTATTTAAAATACCTTTTTGTGTGGATTTAACAATTCCCGAGATATTTCTTTTATTGGGTTTTTCATGGGGGCCAGCTCTAAAAACTTTTCATAATCGCTTTAGCGTACTATATTTTCTTATTCCCATTGTATTTATAAGCACATATGTAGATAATAACATAACTTTTACGAACCCTTATCTGTGGAGCAGGTAGGAAAATAGATGACATATGTTATACATATCATAAGGAAATATAATTTTTATATAATTTTAAATCTCAATTACAAGAAAAATAGATTGCTGAAGAACGTGGAGAAAGTAATGTGCATTAAATTATGTTTCTTCAATTATCTACCATTGCCAGGCCTTTCAGTTTATTCCTTTCACTCTGCAGGCAAATTATTTTAACACATATTAAATTTTAATTCTAATCTATATATTGCTATAGTTTTCATTACGTTGGCACAAAATCCTTAAGATTTATTTCAATGAGTTAGCCAGTTTAGCCAGTTATTTCAAGAGAAAGGTTATCAGCCTGAAGGTATACATTACAATGTACATGCTCAGAAGGAATAATTTGTCAGTAAGAGTAACTATGTCTGAGTAAGCAGTCATGTTTTGGCAGTTTGCCTATAAAAAGTTCGCAGAATTTCTAGCCTGGGCTGACACTTTGCCTTCGTTCAGTTTGAGGTCAGACTCTCTGCTCCATTTCTCTCTTCCAACAAAGTAAATGTGTTAGAAACACTTTATTCATTGTATTTCTCCGCTTCATAAGTATACGGATCTACTTTTGGGAACTTTCTTTCAAAAATTATTTGTTATGCAGTCAGCTCTAGACAGTATACACGTTTTTGGCAGGAGAAATAGAACAAACTATGTCATAGAACAAGCAATGTCATTCTGATAATGACAAACTCTGAGCGATGTTAGCAGAAATTGAGTTGTATTTGGATCTCTTGGAATATAATTTAAAAGCCCGCCTCGGTAGCGTGGTGGTAGTGAGTCTGCCTCACGTTCAAGAGGTCCCGAGTTCGAATCTCGGTCAGGGTGAGTTACCTGGATAAGGTTTTTTCCGGGGTTTTCCCTTATCCTGAAAGACGAATGTCGGGTAACTCTAAGCTCTATGGACCCTGGACATATTTGAGCATCATTTCACCCATTCCATTCATCGTCCGATATGACTTAACGTTGGAGGACGTAAAATTACAAATATATATAATTTAAAAAGAAAAAAAATCTGTCCATTTTTTCATCATCTACTAGTATTTATAACAATAGTGGTACTTACTTTGCTAAACAAAAATTGAATCCCAATATTTTACCAAAATTACACGTTTTGAGACTCCAATTAAAAAGTATTTAATTCCGTTCTCTCTCTCTCTCTCTCTCTCTCTCTCTCTCTCTCTCTCTCTCTCTCTCTCTCTCTCTCTCTCTCTCTCTCTCTCTCTCTCACACACACACACACACACACGCACACACTAAAGCTGAATAATTTTGTGCAAACGGCGCTAAGGATGGAAGATGGTTAATTATTCTCACCTTCTGTGTCAATCTTGAGAAGTATGCCTCGGCGCTCTGGACCAATGAGTCTACTGTCTCTCTCTCTGAGCGAGAATAATTTGTGGAAAACAATAACAAATTTTCTCTTCTTCAAAAAATTGAAATTTATTCTACTGAAACCATTATTATATCCTATCACAGTGTTAAGATCTGTAGATTATATCCTTTTATAAAATACTCAATACTGAATCCTTGCAGATTAAGATTCTGTGAACTTTCAGATCGGCACTACAGATAACACATATTTACACTTTAATTATCTGATGAGTGAAGCCAAAACTATTGCTTTCTTACACACACGCTATTTGTGCATCTTAAATGCATACTCAAAATAATTCTGCACAACCTCGTACATTTTTCTCCTATGACGTTCTTAAGCAGAAAAAAAATCTTAAAAGCTTTTAACAACTTCGTCTCATTTGAGGTTGTCATGGTTACGCATAACCTACCGTATATTTTATCCATTTCATTAAACAGTACAATTCCTCCAACTATTCCTCTCAAACATAAAATATCTAAAAGAACTGCTTCAACACACACACACACACACACACACACACACACACACACACACACACACACACACACACACACACACACACACACACACACACACACACACACACTTAACTGTTTATACAAATATTAATTTTATACCGGGGCCCTCGTAATGCATATTTCCGTTGGAATCACAACAAAAAATTTTATTGTAATTCTAAACTTTATTTTCGTGTTGTGGGTAAGTTGCATGGAAAGTACAATGTTAGTTTGCAATAATAATATTTGGAAAGAATCAGGCTGAAGAGTTCAATGCCATAGACGGTATTTGAACATGGATCTTCCGGCGCTTGAATCATTGCAGACTGCTAGCGTCGTAACGTGCTAGAAGGACAATAAGAGAAGAGCTGAATGGTAACCGGAAGATCCTGGTTCACATCCTTTCTGAGGTTCTGAATTTATATTCTATCTTAGCAAACTTGCCCTATACAGGACTTCTTTGAAAGGGTAACTGATATCTAATGAAACTATTCTTCAGTGTATCACATTCATGTTTTTAACTGGAGACGAGAAACTAATTTATTTACATTTTCTAGCGTTAAATACAAATTCCATTATAAACTGCTCAATGATTTTTAGAGTTTTGTCTCAAGCAGTAACACTATAGTGTTGTCGACATAATATGATAGTGCCATCCATACACCACTTTTTAAACATTTTCGCGGCTGCTGTAGTCTTCAATATTCTCAATGACATTCTACGAATGCTTGTATGTTATTGACCTAAAGGACTGGCAAGGGTTAACTTAGGTCTCCTTTTAGATCTCCACCTGAGAGGTTCCACTGGTGTACAAGAGAGAACTGAAAACTTTGTTACTTATTATGCTCTTCAAATTTTATAGTTTTCAAGAGCTATTTCATTTGCAATCCTAAAAGCTACGGTATCAGATACTTCGTTGTGCATAACGTTAGCTATGCAGCACAGACAATAATAACTGTTTTAGGTCTATTTTTCATATCACTTTTAGTCTATAAACACACACACACACACACACACACACACACACACACACACACACACACACACACATATATATATATATATATATATATATATATATATATATATATATATATATATATATATATACGAGGGCTATCCAGAAAGTAGATTACGTTTTGGAATAAAAAGTAAACAAAGTATAGGAAACAAATTTTATTATATACACGGGGCCGGGCGTTGTCGTGAATCAACAAGATCTTAGAGCTCAACATTCCTCTGCGCTTGTTTTGAATGGCTCTTCTGAGTTTTTGGAGAGTTTGGCAATACCTTTGAGAGTTTATTGTAGTGCCTCTTTCCAGGAAGTCCACCAAAATCACACCTTTTCTGTCCCAAAAAACAGTCGCCATCATCTTCCTTGCCGAATTTGTTTGCATGCATTTCTTGAATTTTTCGGGAGAACTTGTGTGCCCCCACTGCATTGATTGCAATTTCGTTTCACAGTTCACGTGTTTCACCCATGTTTCGTCACCAGTAACGATGCGATCGAGTAAAGAGTCACCATCCTTATGGTAAACGTCCAAAAAGTTCAACGCTGTAGCCATTCGCTGATTTTTGTGGTCCTCTGTCAAGATTTTTGGAATCTATCTTGCACAAAACTTGTGGTAACCAAGCTTTTCGCTGATGATTTCGTGCAACAAACTTCGCGAAATTTGTGGAAAACTCAAAGAAAGTTCCGTTATTGTGAACCTTCGATTTTCACGGACTTTAGCATCGACTTTTTCGACAAGTTCGGCAGTCGCTATGCTGGGTCTCCCACTTCGATCTTCGTCGTGAACATTGGTTCGGCCATTTTTAAATCTGATGACCCACTGACGCACTCCACCTTCAGTGATAATGTTGTCCCCATACACTTCACAAAGCTGCCGATAGATTTCTATCGGTTTACAGTTTTTTGCAGTCAGAAACCTTATTACTGCACGCACCTCGCAGCTCGCGGGATTTTCAATTAACGCAGACATTTCAAACCGTCACAGTATCTGAACGGAGCACAGCACGAACCTCTCACTAGCACGGCTAGATGCCGACTGAGCTGCGCAACGCTCGGACCCCAAGATGGCCGCGCTAGCCCCGCCCCTAGCGGAAACAGACGAAAACGTAATCTACTTTCTGGATAGCCCTCGTATATCGACACAATAAATCAAATAAAATATGTATGTCTACAAGCCTGGCTTCTATAAACTACACCAGGCCATATTATCCAAACCAATTTTTATCGTTATTCATTTTAAATCAAATTACATAAAATATTTTACAACTTTTTCAGACATAAGCTACTTGCTATATTAACTAATTAACTAAGCCTACATAAAATAACAGCTGAGGTTAAGCCTACAGTTACTGAATTCTAGTAACCTTACAAATCTACTCATCTAATCCATCTAAATCAGTCTTTTTTCCCCTCTATTCCAATAATAAAATTCAAATCTAGTTTCTACTACAGCTTTAACTGCTATAACAAACTACGTAAGACTATTTCCTACAATTTTAAATTTCCTCTTCTGCAACTGGTATCCAAAGCTTCCTCCTACTGGTTTCCATCTTCTAAAGGGACGGGCATCAGTAGATGGAGCTAGTTCGTCAGTTACAGATATCCCTGTTATCATCTTTCCTCTTCTACATAATCGTTTGTATCTGTCCGCCCTGATTCTCTCCATATACCTCATGTGGTTCACCTGGGGCTCCACTTCTTTGGTTGGCTTCTGGTAATCTGTTTCTTCAGATTCCCCTAGTCCTAATACTTCTCTACGACGATATTTTAAACAGTGTTCCTTTCTCGTAGGTTACAATGTTATCATACTTATTTCTTGAACTATTTTGACATGGATCATATTTTCCTCTTACGTTTTAACGGATATTATCTGAGATATATTTTCTAAATGTGCATAATTTTCTGCTTCCCTCATAGATGCTTCATAAGCACTTTGCTTGAAGTCTTCTTCAACCGTCTTCTACTACTTCGAGATAATACATGAAGCTTAACACATAATTAAAATAGAAACTTAGAAATAAGAGGAAAATCAATTGCTTCTTCATTTGTTAACGACGCGGCAAATTGGCAAGACCATGGCAGCACTTCCGGTGTACCGGATTTTGTACCGCAGATGCTCTTTTACATGGGGATGTCTTTTTAAGTACACTTAAAAATTATCGATGTGGGCCGGATTTAACCATTGACTTTGGGATTAGTAGGCGAGCACCTAACCCAACTGCGCCACCCAGAACGACAGCGGAGCTGCCTTACTTATATCTGACAACAACAATAAAGAGAAAAACAAATAAACTAAGCTAATCCGCGAGCAAATTCTTGCATCAGCTGTTTATAAAGTAAGAAAATTAGTATGTATGGTAGTAAGCTTAATTACCAACTGCTACTTTGAAATGAATCCACATAACTTTAACAGCCCGCCTCGGTAGCGTGGTGGTAGCATGTCTGCCTCACGTTCAAAGGGACCCGAGTTCGAATCTTGGTCAGGGCGAGTTATCTGGAAAAGGTTTCTCCGGGGTTTTCCCTTATCCTGATAGACGAATGTCGGGAAACTCAAAACTCCATGGACCCCGGACTCATTTGAGCATCATTTCAGTCATTCCATTCATCGTCCGATATGACTTTACGTTGGAGGACTTAAACTTCAAAAAAAAAAAAAAAAAAGTAAATAAATAAATAAAAATAACGTTAACATTCCAACACTCTGTACTGCATAGCAAAGCGTGTTTCATTGTTGATACTCCTGGTTCTCGCATGTAAGAACCGGGCAGGCTCCGGCATGTTCAGTATCGCCTACCGCTGCAATGGAGGTAACATGCAGTTAAAGTTGATGTTAGAGGAAGATCCGGAGTTTCTTTCAAACGTAATAACTGCTAATAAAACTTGGCTACATCATGTTGATCCTGAGAGCAAACAGCAAAGCTCAGTGTGGAAATCTCCTTCACCACCGACCGCCAAAAAAGCAAAAGTGGTTGCTTCTGCTTGGAAAGTTATGGTCATCTCATTCTTTGATATTCATGGAATGGTTTATAAGCATGTTGTACTTGCACACACATCAGTAACTGGACAATACTACAGGGATGTACTGTAAACATTGCAAGTGCATATCAGGCGCAAAAGACCACATTTCCATGAAGTAGGCTGGATGCTGCACCACTATAATGCGCGGCTGCATATTCCCAATGCTGTTGCTGAATATCTTGCAAAAAGCAACGTGAAGTGCGTCCCTCACCCTCCTCATAGTCCGGATTTAGCCCCATGTGACTCTTTTCTATTCCCTAACTTGAAAAAACGCCTTCGTGGGAGGCATTATCCATCATCAGAAGCAGTGGTGAAGGCTGCGGAGGTGATTTTGAAGGATCTCTCAAAAATGGTTTCCAGCATGTCTTTGAAGACTGGCAGAAACGCTGGGACAAGTGCATCGCAATCAGGGGAGACTATTTTGAGAAGGACCATCAAAATTATGAGGATGAGTAAAGGTTCGTTGTCAAAAAAAAAAAAAAAAAAAAAAAAATGTGATCATTCTTTATTGAACAGCCCTCGTATGAAAATAAATCCTACATTCCGTTCAGTTGTAATCATGTCTTCTCAAGAGCAGTGTGTCGTACATCGGCAGGTGCAAAAGTCATAATTAACCCACACACATATATATAATATATAATATATATATATATATATATATATATATATATATATATATATATATATATATATATATATATATATATATAATGACAAGTAAAAAGAAGAGGGAATGAAAATCCCTCTGTGTGAAGCGATAAAACCAACGGCTGCAATGGTAATTTACATTTGTGTAAAGTATTCACACCCCCTCACACACACACACACACACACACACACACACACACACACACACACACACACACACACACACACACACACACACACACACACACACACACAACACACACACAGTTCCCAAGTGCTAGATCTGTGTTTCGTCATTACTTTTATCCAAGAGACACTTCTAATAAACAAGATAACAAAGAAATGCAGCACTCGGCACTGAAGGTCATTACGACTCGGCTCTCTGCCAAGTAATTAGTGATCGAGTTTAATCTTGGTCTCTGTCCTCTAGAACTGGTATCGTAACATACGAGTACTGTCTGCCCACCACAAAAGGGCAAGATAGAGGATTGGTAACGCAATCACTTTTGCAGTGTTAATGCTCGCCTTCTGGATGTTAGGTTCATGTAAAATACATTATGTTCTCACATAACTCTAACTAATCCGTGACGTAGCTGTCCTAATGAGCCAAGGCCTGCCAACCCGACTGCCGGCCTCACGCCTACATACGCAAGGTAGAGGTGGGAGATCATCCAATCGATACGGGATGGATATGTGGTCAGCATCTCGGCACTCCCAGCCGGAAAGTTGGGAGTAGCCCCTCACGTTCCTTACGATGCTGAGTGGGCTCCAGTCCTATACCCGGGATTGAAATACGCTCTCCCAGGATTTGGATCGATCCCGGTAGCATTCCGTGGCAGGGAACCAAAGCATGACGCCTTAACGCACTACGCCACGGCACAGGACTGTCGCATATCTTGACCATGTTTAATACCTTTCAAGTTACTGAAACGAGCATTAGATCTGGCAGCAAGGCTAACTCATATAAACTGTCAAACTCATTTCGTAGTAAACAGATCCACAAACAGAGCTGATAAAGAGTCCAAGCTCCTCTCCCTTTCATTCCACGCTTGCCTTCTTGTGGTGGACAAACAAGTTTCTGACTGGTTTCCAGCAGACCAATAGGGCTTCCTTTCGTATCAGTGTGTGCCTCTTACAATATTTTTATGAACTCCAGCGTTAAGTCATATGGGTGAAATGATGCTCAAACGAGCCCGGGCTCCAAAGAGATTAGAATAACCCACCATTCACCTTTCGGGATAAGGGGAAACTCCGGAAAAATCTTATCCAGAAAATCACCCCGACAGAGAACGAGCTCTGGACCTCTTGAATGTGAGACAACACGCTACCACCTGCGCTACAGAGGCCGGCACGTCTTACAAGGCCAGTAATGTAAATGGGGATTTTCCTTCTCTGCTGCTGATGATGATAGTGTTGGTTATCTAAATATTCCACTGAATCACTGTACTTCAAAATTAGCTTTTGATTCAGAAGGACAAGTTTAATTAGTTATGTAATTGTTAAACGAGGCAGCGGATAACCATCAACCAAAAAATTAGATGTAAAGGATTAGTTTTAGCAGCCTGTGGTATTTTGAAAGCTTCTATTGTATAATTACAAAGTGAATACAGGCAATAATCCCTTTTAGCCATTAAATTCTGAAAGCCATCTGCATTGTTTATCATCATTTAAAAACAGCAGAGGTGGTTCTTTTCCATTAGGCAGTACAGCAGTAGGTTTACGAATGCAAACATATGCTACAATTCCAAACAGTTCTTCCCGATAAGACCTCGCATGTCAACTCGGTTCAAAATTTAGTTCGAGGTCGATGAAGAAAATAAACGACCTGATGACATTTGGTTGGCGAATGTATGCGTAAACGAAACTACTGTTGGCATGACTGCAGAAATAGGAATTGGACTGATATGTTCTTCATGAAAATTTGAAGGGTGAGGTAGTATGTGTGTGTAGGGATAATCACGCTGCATGTCAGCACTGTTTGATCGATTGGTAGCACTGCCAACCCCCTCCCTCCAAACCTTCCGTCCTCAACTCCCACATCGAGCGGCAGTGCGGGCTTTGCACGGCCAGATTTGATAGATGGCACCACAGGTTATATACACACACTGTGTGTTTGTGTAACCCGGGCTCTTGCTTTGGGACTCAGTAGTCATCGCTCTACATTTTAATGCATACACATTTCTTTCCGTGATGAAACAAGAATAACAGTTAAAAAAATCTTGATTACAGGGATCCGTAACATGTTATATTGTTCAGCCGAAATCATGCTGAGGAGTCACTCAGTTTACTTCAGTTCGACTACATTTTTGTGTGCTACCACAAAAGGGGGCGTGACATGGAAGAATAAAGCACTTATACTTCCTTAAAATTGCTGTGTCAATGTCGTTCTATGCGTTAAGGTTACTAAACACATGTCAGAAATTCATATTCTTGAAATCACATACTTCAGAAAATGCTTTACGTATTTAATATGTAATTGTTTATAACAAATTCTTCACATATGCTGCTTAGATGGTCCTTTACGGAAGAACTACTTAATTCTTACTTTTTTTTCATGTGTATCTGTACCACAAAGAAAATCTTGTATCAATTACTTTCTTTACCCAGTGCGTCAAAAAAGATACACATTTTTAACAACTTACACAACATTTTCAACAAATAGATAAATTGTTTATTTTTAAAATAATTTTCCACAAATGACTAGTGCAAACATGTATAGATGCTGATGAAGGACACTTACAACATTTTCTCTGAGATGTAAATAGTGTAATGTAATCTCCCAATTGTGCATTATATTCTCCCAATGTTGCACGTGTGTCCTATTATTGGTTCAAAAGTTATTGCCTATTGAAATGGTTCAGGTTTATATGGATCGCACTTTACTTTCGCCCATTCGCTAAAGATACTTTGTCTGTTTTATTCCATAATTTTGTACTTGCTCTACTGATGACTGTTTTTTTAACTCTTCACTGATTGCTTCATTTCTTATGTTCTTTTTATACATGCTTCAATTCAACCAAGAAATCTCGTTTCAGCTACTTGTGGCGCACTGTGTCTTCTTTCACGGTCCAACTTTCGTTTGCAGGTGTGTGTATTGTCTTACTTTATTTCTGAATGTTATTGGCTGAAATTGTTGCAAATTTTTAATTTATATGTGCAGCTTGAGCATAGGTCATGTATCCCATTTGATGGAAGTGAAATACTCTGTCATTTTGTTTCCTATCGTAATTTTATTCCTTAGTAGATATGTTCTCTGGAATACCATTACTTTAGTTTTACTTTTAAAAATGTTTATATTATATTATTTACACATATTATTCAACTAATATGTAGCTTAATGATATTTATCCCCTCGTGTCAAAAATTAAAACTACGTCATTCTGCAAACATTAAAACATTTAGAATTGTGCTTTCTCCTAAATTTACTCCTTTGTGCACTTTCAGTTTCAATTTTCTAAGAATTGCATTTAAATAAAAATTAAATAGTATCAAAGAAAGATTTTACCCTTGCTTTAATGCCTGATATGTCTCTATGATTTCTGTCATTTTTCCGTCTAATTCAATAACTATTTTTGTATATTTGTAAAAGATTATTTAATGTAATTGACATTCTCTTATTCCTAATATATTCCGTAGCCTTCAACGATTAATGTTATCAAAGGCCTTATCTAAGCCTAAAATGCCATGTGGTTTTCTACATTATATTTTCTTCTTTCTTCTATTATTTGATTTATTGTAAATATATTGCCCATATATGTTCTTCCTTTACGAAATTCATTTTGTTCCTCACTTCATTTATTATTTTTAATCTTAAGGTAATAATGCCAGTACAAAACATTTAACAGGCTCTATAGCTTCTGCATTCATTCCCATTTCCCATTTGTGAAGATACATCTAGTTTTAAACTTTTCCCATTCTTTTGGCACTTTCTTTGTTCTCCAGCATTTGTCAATAAATACAGAAAGTGTATTGGCGATTTTCAGTGTCTCATTTTTTCATACACTTCTTTTATTTCATCATAAGTTATCATATCTATGCTTTTTCTTCGTGTTCTTCAACTAGTATCTCCTCTATATTTGAGTCACATAGTAGCTCCGAATAGTATCTTATTTATTCATTCTGTGGGATAGCCATGATCATTTCGACATGTCTCTTTCTGTCTTTCTCTCTCAATGCTTTCAATGTGATATTTTATCTTATATAGACATTATTGTGGCTATAAATCTATCCCATGATTCCTGGTTACTCTCTCCCATTTTAGCATTACGTATACATCGTATTTCGGTTTCTTGATTGAGTGCCTGTAGATAATTAATGTAAGTGCCCGCCTCGGTAGCGTAGATGGTTGAAGAGGTTCCGAGTTCGAATCTCGGTCAGGGTGAGTTACTTGTATAACCGATATGACTTAAGAAGTTAAAGGACATAAATTCAAAAAAAAAAAAAAAAAATGTAGGCCTCCTATTCTGTTATTCTTCTCTGTTTCTTCATCAAATTCCAGGTTCGTCTTTTCCTATATCAGTTTTGTTTGTTTCAAGGACTACTATGTTTTATAAATTGCATTCTTTATGTTTTAATACTCTTTTCCTACGTCACTTTGTTTTCATTTGCAACAAATACTGTCATTCTATTCTGAAATATATTCATATTATTTATAAAACATTAAAGCTTGAGTAAAGAAAAAGACCAACATTTTAACTGAATATTAAGAATAAAGGTACATTCTGTTAAAAAAAAATTAAATTTCGATGAATAACAAAAAGGAACCTCACTACAGCTTTTAAAGTATTAGGAATTAAAGCTTTAAGTGCTCAGAATGATGGTTTAGAAATATATTTTATCAATAAGAACATTAGGGAGCTTTTCTGAATAATTATTCACAAAACGCTAATTTTAAAATATTTAAAATTGTATCGTGTAACTGTAACCCCTTTAAGCTATTATTAAATAACTAATAATGTATACATAATCACGCCATCTACACGAGCTCCTTTGAAAAGTACCTCGAGGACCTAATAAAATGTCAAACTTTACATCTCATTAGTCATTACAGCGACATAAATTTCTAAGCATTAAAGCTGGAAGGAAATAAATAATGTTGAGTTTAGACAGAGATACAGAT
The DNA here is from genome assembly GCA_030765055.1 of Mantis religiosa. NCBI lineage: Eukaryota > Metazoa > Arthropoda > Insecta > Mantodea > Mantidae > Mantis > Mantis religiosa. The sequence continues at coordinate 83,376,500 of CM060955.1, forward strand.
ACACCAAGTCATATGTTCATTTTGTGTTTGCAGGCTGTACCTGGACTTTCTTTTACTTGTCTTTACTGACCCTTGGCAATTCTTGTTATACATTCCTTTTAACAGTAGGATTCGAATATGCAAAGCTAGAGGTCAACTGCATAGGAATGCATGTGCCTGACTATTACAGTTACCCACATTAAAAACATAACCGTAGGTACAAATGGTTTCATTCTCATTTCCTTATAGCTACAAAATGCCAAAGCGACAGTGAAATCTATAAAGAGTGGATCGTGTCATGCTGGTTGTTTGATATTACTCTTTCTTTGCATAACTACCAGAAGCATTCGAGTGGCTTTATAGTACATTAAAAATATTGAAGATTAAATATCTTAAAATTACAAATAATAAAAAAGATATAAGAATGATTAATTTAAAAAAAAACAATTCTTATAGAATTGCTTTAACGAAATCTCGAAATCTACATTGTTCTTATTCTTTACTCACTATACAATATGCATATATAGTTCAAAGTGAAAAATTTATAAAACACTTTTATACAATTCAAAATTTACCTACATTTGGTTTTCATGAAAATATTTATTTAAAATATCGAGTAGATTAATCGTTAGAGCGATCATAATAAGAACAATTATTCATTTAATGGGTAATTTCGCATGTGGAAAATTTCTTGAAAATCATGTGTTGAATCTTTGAAGTATATGGTACTTAAACACCAACTTTGGCATTTATCGGACATTTTGAAATATACTACCTTCTTTTCAGTGTCACACAAAGATACCTCGCGTGCACCTCCCTTACGGCCCTTTTAAAACAAGTTTTTGTTTCCTGCACTTCAAAATGTGCATTTCTGATGCATGTGAATATCGAAGTTTTGAGTGAAATGCACAGCTAATATAGGTAACTGTAAGAGAAAGTTAAATGCATTTGCCATGCTATATTGTGATAATTATTAAATGGCTCAAAAGTATTTGTTAAAAATGCAGTTGAAGTGTTAGACAAAAAATTGGATGTCTGCAGTGATGAGACTTTTCTTTTACATAAATTAAAATCAACACATTCATGATCAACGCTAGTGTTTCTTTTTAAATTTATGACTCATTACCTAGAACATTTATGATTGATATAACATTTAGTTAGTGTAAGAAACAAGCATAAACAATAGAAAATCAAATGTAACAATCAAATTTGGAAATGTTGGACCAGGCCGGCATTCAAACTTGGAGTATTCCTTAGCGATACCTCAGCTACCGTGACTGTTTCACTGTTTGTAATTAAACAGAAAAGCACAAGAGAAATTCATAAGGAATTAAGTATATTTAGAACGATGGAGGATTGCAGGAAAGTGCCATGGCAATTTAACTGAAAGACGGATTCTGTATGCACTGATTTACCAGGTGTACCTACAGGTATAATTAAACGAGATCAATCTTCATTTTAATGCTTGCTGGAATTTACGCGCTTCTTCGGCGATCCAATAGGTGATAAATAATGCTAGAAAATACCTCTCCCTGCCGCCCATGTAGCATCCATTAATACACTAACGATTTGCCTGTCCATAGTAATTCTGATATAAGTGAATATACCACTTATTAAACAATGTGAGACTGCACTTGCAGTTTCAGTATTCTTTATTGGAAACCTAACCTTTTTCAATCATATTTACACTATTTGTATTGCATCTGATTGGCAAATACTTTTCTATAGAACCCTACGCTTAGTAAGAAAATAACAACTAAAATTATGATGATTAATTAAGGTTAATTTTAGTATAATTTTGTGTAAATAAGAGAAATAGGTTTTTCTATACGTATGTGCACATGCGTTATGTTAATGACCTTAAACAAGAATAACCATACTGGATTATAAAATTGGATATGTAGATGGAAAGCCCGCCTTGGTAGCGTGGTGGTAGCATATCTGCCTCACGTTCAAGAGGTCCCGAGTTCGAATCTCGTTCAGGGTGAGTTAACTGGATAAGGTTTTTCCGGAGTTTTCCCTTATCCTGTAAAGATGAATGTCGGGTAACTCCATGGACCCCGGATTCATTTGAGCATCATTTCATCCATTCCATTCAACGTCCGATATGACTTAACGTTGGAGGACGTAAATTACGGGGGAAAAATTAGATGGAAGAGAAATTAGTGCATTCATCTCACTATATGATTGTTTCATATATTATACTGAAAGGTAAACTATTTACATGAGCTTCTCTGCCTGCTAAAATGTATTTTAATATACTTGCTCGAAATGTTCTTACGAAAATATTATTACACTTTAATGTAGATAAATCTTTCCAGAAACAGCTTCATTTTCATCGAAGATGAGGAAGTGACAGGGAGAAATTAATAAAGGTTACTTTGTTTGAGGCATTTTTTTAATATTTCTGAGATATTTCGTGACATCCTGATTATATTTTATTGGATGATGCTATCATTTGTAGGTGTGGTCATGTTTTGTGCTGAGTATAAAGTAATTGAAATAAGTAAGGAGCAAATAAATTGTAACCAGTTTCGACCTGATAGAAAGTTATTTAATATACACTTATTTACAATAATTTAATTAAAACCAAAATAGAGGTATATCACTGTTAATGATAAAATGGAAATAACTTTCCAATTATCTTGTGCTGAGAATCGGACCAGTAAACATCACTGTGACAGTTCTGTAAATTCATTGACTAATTAAAAATTGTATAGTTTTAGGGCTACCAACTTTCTCAAACAGAAAAAAAAGAAGAAAAAAGACCTTCCGTGCACGTAGGTTTGTAGGAGGTACCAACGAATGAAACTTCAGCTCAAGTTCCTTATTTTATTATAGTAAATTCAAAGAAATAATCCATCAGTATTCTCCCCCTATAAGGAGGATATCGGAGTAAAATGAACTTAGATATATTTATGATTTGTATTATAGCACTTTGTCTTATATACGAAGAAAAGTCGAAATATATTTCTATAATTTATTTGTCGTTGTACATCATTTTGTAATTTAGAAATTGGTGTGATTTCAGTTGGTGACTAGTTTTGTTAATAGTAGGTCTGCATGCTGTGTTCTTATTCTTCGACTTTCAATTTATTGTACTTGTAGCTGTATTAGAAAGTTAAGAATTATATTTCTATGTTTAATTATGCTGCGTACAAACAACCCATACACACACGTTTATATATAAATTAATATATAATTAATATATGTATTAATGGATTCGCATATTTCCTTTAAGTTGAACATAGGGCCTTCTGAACCGCACAACCTCGAGACCCGTAGGCAACGGGTTGAGGTTAAGAGGTTTCCTGATCAAATAGATTCCGGCATGTGTGATCAGCCCAACGCCGCAAGTGAAATTAGGAGAGCGAATGAGATGATTGGAAATACGGTGGTGCGATCGGTGGAATGCTGGCGGGGGAAACCGGAGGAATCGGAGAAAACCCAACCAAGAGCCATGTTATCCACCTACTTTACTGTCGCCTTGGACCGAACCCGGGCCGTCTTGATGAGAGCCAAGCGGTCTAACCACTCAGCCATAGCGCGGCCATAATTACTATATAATATAAATAATATAAAAATAATTACTATATAAAATATATATGTCGATTTCTATATGTTTATATATACTTGTTTGTCTATTTTTGTTTGTTTCATGATATAGCTTCTGTATTTAAGTTTTGATATCGTTATACTGAATGCATTTGTTTAATGTATAAATTGCGCGCACTGTTATAAATGGTTACTGTCCTGCAATAGCAAATGAAAGCAAATAAATAAACATACGTCCCCTATTAATCCCAGTGTAGAGATCAGAAATTGTAATAATTTATTTCTTGGGAAATGTATACAAGATAAGTGTATAAAATCCAAATCACTATATGCTGGTGTAGAAATGGCATACCCTCATAATTATCTGGCGAAAATAACGCGTAAAGCTACAGGACTTAGAAAGAATTGCAAGGTCAATCAAAAACAACTGTTACCTCAGAAATGGCCATAACACAACAAATCTATTTGAAATAAATTGCATCCAGTTACAAGATACACATTTTTCTGAGTAGTACAAGTTTGTCTTTCTCTTATAGTTTACCACTTATGTAAAATTCTTGCCAACTGAAGCGGGTTAATAGTTTACTTTTATACCTATGCCAAACGGCACGGACTACATCATTCTAACAGCGGTCCTTGGTTTCCCTTTAATTTGACGTAGGTAAGTAAAATGTTAGAACCAATGCATTTTGTGGTTCCACTAACGCTAATTACGAAGTACTTTTACTTATTTCAAGAAAGAAATGTAAGAACATTTCAATCTACGAGAAAAGAATATAACTTAAGGGATCGTCGGAGGGAAATAGGACCAAGAGAAATTGAAGATACAGATTAACAGACTTGAAGACCTAATTTAAGACGCACAGCCAATAAATAGAAGACACCAATTATGGACATCAGAAAGAAGACAGATAGGCAGAAAGACCATATACAGAAAGAGAACACCAGGAGAGAGAATATATATTATATAGAGTATCAGAGCGGACAGATGCAACTGATTAGGCAGAAGCGGAGAGATGACTACCCGGATGTCAGGAAGCTTTGGATACCAGTTGCAGAAGAGGAAATTTTAAAATTGTAGGAAACAGACTTTCGTAGTTATAATTATATTATAATTATAAAACTTAGAGCTAAATTATTTTGTATTGTTTCATATAAGTTTGTTGTTTAATTGTAATTTGTAAGATAGGAATTGTCTATTAGACTGTCAGGGGTTGACATTTGTATGTTTACGTCAAGTAACACTTCAACTGTTTATTTATGTCTAGCTTATTGTCCTGAGTATCTGTTATTAATATTACATTGATTACCTTTATATTTATTAGTTTTGTATTAATTTGTAGTGTTAGGTTATTTTATATTTGTCTTTATGTTATATATAAGGAGATGTTAGTTAATTATTATGAAATTATTTACTGTCATTATTTATTTGATTATATTTATTAATTTGATTTCGTAATAGCAATTAAAGCTGTAGTAGAAATGTAGATTTGATTTATATTGTTGGAGTAGAAGTAAAGTAGAAAAAGACTGCTTTAGACAGATTATATGAATATATTTGCGAGGTTATTGGAATCCAGTAATCTTTAGGTTTAGTTAGTTCGTTAAGTTAGAAAGTAGATTATATCTGCAAAATTTGTAAATTGTTTTGTGAAATTTGATTCAGAAGTTAATAAACTTAAAAATGAAGTTTGCATAATAAGGCCTGGTATAGATTCCAGAAACCGGGCTATTATTTTTTTAAGTACTTTTACTAATATGGACTTCAATCAAAGTACCTAACAGGAGTGTTTTGAATTTATCATCTTTCTCACTATTCAACTAATTTGTTGAGTTTAGAGTCATAAGATTAAAACAGATAATACAAATTCACACACTTAAAGTATTTTCTCCAGTGAATAGCGAAAATATATTTCCCTCAAGACATAAGCTCCTACTGAAGGTGTTAATATCTCCAAGAATGACTTTGTACAGTGCATTTTCGTTGCGAGATAAGTTTAGGGATTTGTAGGCTCCCAATTTAGAACATTCATTCATTTAATATAAGAAACAAGAATATTAATAATGGATAGATAGATTTGTTTTCGTGTAACTTTTGTCAAATAAATTTCTTGTATCGTCGAGTGCTCAGAGAGGCTGGGTTCGATTTCCAGACGAAAAATGAGAATTTTTCTTTAATTAATGTTACTCCCTACCCCCCAAAGTGTCTGATATTGTGTATGTGAGAGTGAATGTACGTGTGAACATAAAGTTAAAATAACAAAACCTGCAATGAAGTAACCAAAAGGTTCAAGGCGCTAAAGCGCCATCGAATATGTTATTCCAAGTCCTCCGTATAATCATAACAATTATAGAAAGTTATAGGAATGGGAAAAATAAAGAAAGAAAAAAGCATTTGGAATGCTTTGGTGCAGTACATAACTTTCTTCAAACTTTTTAATAATTTATATATTTCAGTTTTACACAACGGCACTTATATAGTGTTTACTCGAATCAGATCAATTTATTCCAACATATTGCAATTTATGGCTCTTAAAAATATAATAGAACTATTTTTGTGTTGCCCTATCCAACAAATTCGTAATGTTTATACACCATTAATATGATATGTTCAACTCTATTCCATTTGCAATAACAATACAAATAGAATTGAAAAGCAATGCATGATAAAATACCAGTGAAATAGGGAGCTCACAGCGGAAGAATCAGTGTGTGACTAAATTATATGCTAGAAAACGTATGGATAATAGCTTGTGCTAAAACATCGGAAGAGAAAGGTTTAATAAAATAAACCCATGTTCTAAAACTACATTCATGTTATTTTAAAATCTGGTAAATAATACTTTTAAGGACACATTATTTCAAAGATTGAAACTTGTTATAGGTTATGCCTTAGAGCGGTAGTCTTGCTTTAAATGGCAGGTCATTATAAAGAGCGATCCATATAAACCTGAACCACTTCAATAGGCCAAAGTTTCCCTTTGAAATATCGTATAATGTAAAAATTTCTTTTAATGATCTCAGTGACTGGGAGAATTGACAACACTGACAATTGTTGACAGTTGACAATCTTATATATGCAGTCATAACAGCAACATGGAGTACTCACTACGAGAGCATATTTGCATTTTGAAAACATATTGGAGGACAAATTCCTTGGTAACAGCACAACGGGAATTTCGAAGAGAATTTAATGTGTTCCGAAAAATGCAACAATTTAAAGCTGGAGGCAACTGGTATACTCATTAGTGAGAGTGAAAAACATAGACCGCCATTGCATGCAGAGACTGTTACAGATATTGGCAGAAGGCTATTGAATTCTGCAAACAAATCGTTGCGTCGATTGAGCCAGGAATCAGGGTATTCATATGGAACATGTCAAAGAGCTGCGAAGAAATCGGGATTATGACCTTACAGAGTGCATATGGTGCAGCAACTGAAAGAAGTAGATTATGATAAATGAATCAGTGACTGTCGATGGTTTCAGGGTATTCTTATTCCACGTCCAGACATTCTCTCAATAAACGTGGTTTACAGATGAGGTATGGTTTCATTTGTTAGGCTACATAAACACACAAAACAGATGTTGGGCTGCTCTAAACCCCCAAGTGATCCACGAAACCCCACTGCATGATGAAAAGGTTGGAGTATGGTGCGTGGTGTCAGCTTCCAGGACCGTTGGTTCCATTTTCTTTGATACGACTGTAGACACTGAAGTTTATATGGGTATCTTCAAGACATTTGTGGTGCAGCTGGATGATATCGAATCGAGAAAAGGTTATTTCCAGCAAGATGGAGCAAATTGGCATATATCTAATGACACCATGAAATTATAACCAGTTTCTTTGATAATTGAATAATCTCAAAATGTCTGTGGTCCCCCAGATCCCCTGACCCAACCTCACAGGATTTTTTCTTGTGGGGTTATCTAAAAATAGAGTGAACACGGACAATTGATGTTCTCAAGGAATCCATTCGAACCGAAATAAGTAACATTGGCGAGGATACTCTCCGTAAAACTTCAGAGAATATGGTGAGACGAGTGCAAACATGTATAGATGCTGGTGAAGGACACTTCCAACATTTTCTCTGAAATATAAATAGTGTAATGTGTATTATATTCTCCCAAAGTTCCACGTGTGTCCTAATATTGGTTCAAAAGTTATGAACAATTGAAATGGTTCAGATTTATGTGGATCGCACTGTATAATCGTTTGAAATCCCATGCTTCTTTCTAGACGCCGGAAAAAGGGATATCAACTGATTATTAGAAATAAGTATAAGTATTTGAAGAGTCAAACAAATAACACAGAATATGTCGGAAATGCTAAACACATGGTATTCTTTTGAACGGTAGCGTCAATAGGCAGAATATCAGATTTTGGACACGAAAACCTCCTGGTGTTGTACACGGGATTGAAAATTACGGAGCAAAACTTACTGTATGGGATGCCATATCCAGCCATGGAATCATTGGGCCAATCTTTTTCAACGGCGCAGTTAATAGTGCGCGCTACTTGGACATGTTGCAGAACAATTTTCTTTCGCAACTTCATGCCACAGGGTTACCAATGGAGACTCAATGGTTTATGCAAGATGGAGCTCGTCCACATACAGCAAACGTTATACTAGGTTTCTGCACCAACATTTCTGACTCCGTGTGATGTCCCATCGATATCCTGAACGTTTTCAGGGCGGTTCAATATGGCCGCCACAGAGCCCGGATGTTAATCCCTGTGATTATTTCTTATGGGGATATTTGAGGAGATAGTCTGCCGCAACAAATCACGCACTCTAATGCAACTGCTAGCGGCTGTCACAACCTTTTTCCAGGGAATAACCGAAGACATGTGCCGCAGAGTGGTCGGAAACGTCACAGTTCATCTCGAAGACGTCACAGTACGTCAAGGTGGACATATTGAACATGTACTGCACGCTCACTGAGCATAAACATTCTGATTAATGTAAAAAGAAGATAATATTGACATGCTTTGGTTATTAAATGTTATATCAATAATGTTCAATGTATGACATTTCGTGCGCTACCCTGTAAATTACAAGACCGGATAGAAGACTAGTTTAGACTTAAATCTAATTCTGCGTGTAAACACTAAATTATACTTTATTGGTGGATAGGTAACAGACAGCAAGAAAAATTAAAACAATGGTGATATTCACTTTTAAACAAAAGTTTTATTCGTTTTTAAATTTTTTCTGGACCCTGGTTAATTACTTTAAATTCCACAAATATTAACGGGAAAAAAGTTAAAGAGGACACAACTTAATACGTTCTTACGCTGTTGCTATTATGTTTACGATGTCTTTTTTATGTTTTTTTTTTCAACACTTAAACAATTAAATGATGTCTATGGGCTACGTTTAAACTATTTGGCTCACATGATTCAACCCGTACGTAATAAGTGTCCTTAGTTGAGTATTCTCACCTTATTGTGCCACTAGATTGAGTAATTTGCTGCTAAATTTCATGGAAGGTTTTATCTGGTGAAATTTACGTCCTACAACGTGAAGTCATATCGGACGACGAATGAAATGGGTGAAATGATGCTCAAATGGGTCCGGGGTCCATGGAG